>PVJH01015805.1:0-52302 GCA_004026705.1 Nesogale talazaci
GGAAGGTTATTTTCAGCGATTTCTCATCTGTCGAACAAAACAGCAGCCCCTGCTCCACTGTAACCCTTTGACGAGGCATTCTGCGCCACCTCGTTTCAACCAGCGTTTTAATAGCTCCACCGATGAAAGCGCAGCAATTTCCACGGGCAATTACTTCTGCAAATGAATCAAGAAGGTCAAACACAGGTTCTAAAAGGTCTCCAAATAATTTGATACTTTTACTTAGTTTGTGCTTGCTGGGTTCTTGATTGCAAAGAGACGGGCACTCAGTTACAGGGCACCCGAAGAAAGGTGGGGTGGTGGTGGGGGGGGTGAGGGTGGTGCTGGTAGGTTTGCAAGCCTGGGTCTTGCTTTGCCTCATGCTTTCCTTTCTCCGATCTGAGTCATCAGAGAGAATCTAATTAACAAAGCTATCTAAAATAACACACACATTTTAAGGCCATTTCCACAAGCCTGCTAACCTTAACCAGGTTCATCTCCCCACAACAGTTCTGACTCCTTCTAATGTGAGGGGCTCTCACAAAACTCAAACTTGTTCTTTCTTTCACATCTCAAGAAGCTCCCTCAGAAGACAACCCCGTCACCATGGCAAACTAAACTGGAGCATCAACATGACTGGGCAAGAGCAAGCGGTTGAGAGGAATTAAAGTCACTTTGTCTATTCAAGGAAGCTCTGACCTCCAGCATCTGGCGCCTGCGCTGAGGGCTGAATCTCCTCTTCTGCCTCATAGATTTGGCTTCCTTTAGTTGCTAAGTGACACTGTGGGTCACACTGCCTTCTCCCCACATTGGTCTCCCCAAGATAATTACCCAGAATGTGAGAGGCCCCAGCTCCAAAGACACAGGTAGCCAACAAGGAGGGAGCATCCTAAACCTCTTACGCTGGACAGAGCGATTCTTGGTTCTAGGGAGGGTAGGAGAACGCTCTTTTCATCACACAGCACTATCTGTCACCAGTTCTAATTCCGCCACCCCCGCTGCTTTTTCTTTGCTGAAAGACAGGAGGCTGCATGCTTGGGCACAAATGAAACAAACAAACTGACCTACGTCAAGTTGATTCCAATTCAGTGCCCCTTTTCAGGGTTCCCAAGACTGTACCTCTTTATGAAAGCAGGCAGTCTGAGGTCTTTCCCATGGGAAACCCAGATGTCCATCCAATGAGCGAATCACGCATACGCAGGAGGACCCCCCCCCTCCCCCGTAGCCTGAGTGGCTTCTGCATCACACGGCTATCCACAGAATCAGCAGTTTGAAATCACCAGGTGCTCCCTAGGAGCAAAAGGAGGTTCCCTATTCTCAAAAATCCACAGCCTGGAAACCCGCAGGGACAGTTCTCCTCTGTCTTTCCTGGTTGCTATGGGTCGGAGTGATTACAGATTATTGATTACAGAATCTGAGTTCAGGGTGTTGAACTGCCTGGTCTAAAGATGCATAGCACGCGAGTGGCAGCTGAGCGGCTCACGCACAGGCACACTGGATCAGAAACACACACAACCACGGCCCAGACGCCTCTCCGAATACATTTAGAAGTGGCTTTGCAAAGTTTGTGGAAACCCTCCTGGATCTTTTCATTCCATTTTCCATGAACTCTTTGAAGCCTCCTCATACATGGAAAGAAAGAGTACTTGAATGGTGCCCAAGAGTACTCCGATGGTGGAAAGGAACAGGGCTGTATGGGAATCACCAGAGAATATCGGTTGCACAGGGGTACCTACAGTTGGGGAATGGGGTGAGTTAGTGGAGTGTTTCACCCGCCCTATGATTTGGAGAGCACATGACCTCACCTTCAACTGCAAACCTCTGATTGAGGATTGTAAGAACCCACTGGAAGCCTTGGATTTGTTTTAGTTTTTTTAAATAAGTTTGATTGTGTTCAACTATCTTCAAAAAAGGTTCAAAAGGAATAAAAAAGGTTCAAGAGGGGGAAATGCTGCCTTTAGGAAATAAGTTTAAAACAAGAGGCTGAGCCAAGAAGTGCTTAATGCTAATTGGGTAGTGATGATTAAGCAGGGAAAAGAGTAGTTAATTGAAGAAATTAGTAACTGAGTTGATTAAGAGATTCCCACCCCACCCCCTACCCCCACTTAGTGGAGATGAAATAGTCATATTTTACAGAGACTTCTTAGGAAGACATCACAATCTTTATTTTTGCTTACTAGTGAAAGAAATGATTAACGGATAATGCATAGAGAAAAAGCTGATGTCTAGCCTTGAAATGAGCTAGGTCATTAGTCTTAAGGAAGAGAGATGGGTGAGGAACACTGGCCAAGAATCAGGGAAGCAGACCTTCATAGGTTCTGCAAAAACATTGAATAGGTAGGCACTGAGTGTCAGCCATGACATCTTGGACAGGCTGAGTCCTGGGCTCTCCACCTCGGATCATTCATGTCACCAGACCAGGGCTCTTTTCTGAGAGGAGAAAGAAGCTAACTTGTAGGCTACATTGAGATTAGAGAAGGTATACACACATGGTGCTTAATTGGCCTTCAGATATTTGCTTGTGTAAATTATCGACTACTCCTGTAACCCAAATCTCAATTCCACAAATGGGTCATTTTTAGGAACAGAATTTTTTTTCTCAAAGTTTAGGACAGAGGGTCTCAACCTGTGAGTTGTGAACACTTTGGGGGTCGAATGACCCTTTTCAGGGGTCACCTATGATCATCGGAAAACACATTTCTGATGGTCTTAGGAACTGACACATCACTCCTCTACCCGTCTCCAGGCGGGTCTGCCCACAAGCACATACGCCCACATACAAGTACGTTACCCATGCTACACCACACTACAATACAAAATTTCATTTATTTATCATTAGGAATAAATATTTCACAAGATATAGTTACATATTATTTTTGTGATGAATCACTATGCTTTAATGATGTTCAACTTGTCACAATGGAAATACATCCTGCATATCAGATATTTATATGACAATTCATAACAGTAGCAAAATGACAGTTTTGAAGTAGCAATGAAAATAACTTTATGGTTGGGGGACCCCTCCCCCCACAACATGATAAATAGCATGATAGGGTCACGACAAGAGGAATGCTGAAGACCACTGGTTTAGGAAGTTAGAAGCTTGAAGGAGAAGGAGACTGTCCTTCTTTATCCATTTCAGTTTCTGTTAGCATCGGTGTCCATTATCTGTCTTCCTCTTTCTCCCTTTGTGTATGCCTCTGGGTCTTTTCATTCTTTTTTTTTATAGCTCAAGAATAATTAGGTTTAGGACCCAGCATACATTGGAACAGCTCCATTAATATAACAAAGCCACAACCACTGCCATCAAGTAAATGCAAACTCATAGCCATCCTGCAGGACAGCACAGAGCAGCCCACTGTGAGTTTCTGAGACTGCAATTGTTTGTGGAGGTAGAAAACCCTGCCTTTGCCCTAAGGGGTGGGTCTCTCTGATCACAGCCCAAGAAGCCACCCCTAAGTGGCCACCAGGGCTCCTTAACATAAGAAAAGAGACCCCTCATCCCAAACATGGTCATATTACAGGTATAGAGTTAGTTTTTTAGCACATATTATTAGGGGTGATTCAATGGACGACAGTACTTACATATGTGCAACATTTGCCAAGCAAACTATAGCAATCAGAAAGTATTAGATTCTACCGAACAGTTAATAGTCTTCTTGGTTTTAATTGGAAAAACCCGAATTTTCTGAAATTGATTACACAAAGCTTCTTAATATGATTAAACACTTAGAGTGTATAATCTACAAAGCAAATAACAATAGAACTATTTTTTTTAAAAAGACCTGAGTGATGAGTTCCTCTAGCATTTCTATATCTTGTAGAGTGTGTTTTAAGTCAATCACTCCCATACCCGTCCCCCTCTTGCATTTGAATCATATCTGGGCATGGTAAGAAGAACTGTACAATCGTCTCCACAATCAATTTCAAAACATTTTCTTCTCAGACTCATTGATGTTAGCTCCCTACTCCATGCCCAGCCCCCAATATCTCTGCCATGCCCCTACACAATTATCCATCCAGCTACTATTTCTATAGATTTATCTAGCCTTAATTTCATATACAGAAAATCATAGAGAACCCAGGCCAGAGCAAACAAACAAACAGGAAACAACAATGACTAGACAAACATAGAAAACCTCAATCACAAAGAAAGGAAACAACTTTAGAATGGGACAAAAAAGGAGGTTAAATGATAAGATACAACATTGTGACCTAATGACATCTGCCATAATTGTCTGTACAGTGGTCTCTGTATGACAGCTAGTTACACACCCCGACTTTGGTCAGAGGCGATTCACTGGAAGCTTAATTCATATGAGGACCTTGCAAATGGACTTGGGGCTTCCACTTCATCCAGTCTTCTGCAACCTGGGTGTTCAGAATTTAAGCCCTGATATAATCCTCACCAGTGGATTTGAATTTTGTTATGTACTGGCTAGAGTGCTTCTTCTATGTGACTTGGTTGGCACCTTACTCAGATGGATGTTTGTTTGGAGGCAAGTCTTTAAGACTCCAACACTTCTTTCTGATAAGCAAGCACCATCTAATTTTTTCACCACACGTTGCTATTGCAGTGATCTTGTCATAGGGTGAAAATCCATTCATATACCTATGGTTTGTATGTCTCTGGTTGACTTTAGAGATAGCATTATCATTTTGTGATAGGGAACATTATCAATCACCCCTCTTGACATTGTCATTAATTTAGCCAGAGGTATCAAATTTAAAAGATTATTGAGAAAAGGAAATTAGAAACATATAGATCAGCTTCAGGCCACAATATATGAATTGTTGACTTATGCATAGGAAGCTCTTAAGTGACGGACACTATTTACATGAGCAATGGGGCTTGGTGATAGAGCAAAACTTTCCATAACCCTCATTCACAAAGTCAGAACCATGCCTACCTAAACATGCCCCAAGAGAGCAGGGAGAACATTAACATAGTAAATGTATGATAGTCCCCGGCAACCATTCATTATAAAGCCAATCACTTTTGAGATACAAAAGGAACAGGCTGGGCACCGAAACAAGCAAGCATAGATGAGGGATGATAGCTGCCAGGCCACACTGAAAACCACCAAGGCACCAGGAAGCAGGAGATGAGACAAGGATCTGCCCCCAGAGCTGACAGGTGGGAAGTCAGCTTCAAGAGTCAGGGCCCTGAATACGGACTTCCAGACTCCTGAATGGGAGAAAATCCATTTCTGTTCATGAAAGCTACACGCTTGTGGTATATCTGCCATTGTAGTATTAAGAACCTAAGACAACATGGGTTACAGGAGATAAACATGAGGTGATTGAGCTCCAACATGTAGCTGTTGTTAGGGTGCTATCGAGCCCATTTTCACTCACGGTGACGCTGTACAACAGGGTACAAGTGACCCATCTGGTTTTCTAGGCTGCGATCATAATGGGAGCAGAATACCAGGTCTTCTTCCCCACATAGTGACCGAGTGAAGCTACCCAGCACGTAAGGATGTGGAAACCACAGTCTCTACACAATGGTAGCCTCTAACATTTTGGCTGCAGGGACCTTGTCTATGAAGCGAAGAGACTGTGATGCACTCCGTTGTGATGTCTCCTCCAGCTCCACAGGCCCATGAATACGCGAGGGAGTCAAGCCTTGGCAGAGCGGGAGAAGTCACAGAGCCTTCCCTGGCAACGCTCTCTAGCCCTGCATGGTCCTGGAGACTCACTGCTGACTCAGGAGGTGACTAGGAGTATACAAGCTCGGATCTCATGCTCACACGTTGTGAAAAAGAGACTTATGTGCAGGGATGTTTCCTGAATGAATAGCTCATAGATGCGCAAATAAATTGTGCCTCCAAATCTTTGCTTCGTCCCTAGCATTCCTGCCTTGCTTTGTCCCCACCAACCCCACATCAGGGATGGCCTGTGTGATCAATAAGAAATGAGGAAAGCACCGTGTGTGACTTCCCATGCTAGGCTGTAGGAGGCACTCAAGTTTTCCTCTGACCTCTTTGACTCACTTCCTTGAAGGCCGCGGCTCTCAACCTTCCTAATGTCACGACCCTTGAATACAGTTCCTCATGCTATGGTGACACCCGCCTCCCACCCCCGGCCTCCGACCAACCATAAAATTAGTTTCGTTGCTACTTCATAACTGTAATTTTGCTACTCTCATGAATCAGGTGAGCCCCGTGAAAGGGTGCTTGACCACCAAAGAGGTTGCAACCCACAGGTTGAGAACTGCTATTCTAAGGGAAGCCAGGACCCAAGCTACGAAAACACTGAAGCCACCAAAGAGATGCAAACTTAAAGAAATACAAATTGTCCACCCATGTGACAGAGCTGCCTTGGAAGTGGATCCTTCAGTCCCAGTCTCACCTTCCGTGAACTACACACCCAGCTCAGGGCTGGTCACAACTAAGCTCCCCTTAAATACTTGACCCACAAAAATCACAGAGATGAAACATGATTCTTGCCATTTTAAGTTGCTATGCTTGGGGATGGTGAAGTAATGAGCAGATAATTAATACCAGGGTAAGTCAAAACATATTGTGGTCAGAGTTCCAGTTCATACATATACAGGTTTATTCCAAACCAAACATTTCTCTCAGGTCATGGGTGGCTGTAAACAAGTTCTCTTCATAAGACACTTTTCTTGATCTCATCAGATGTTCACAGAGGAAGTGCCAAACAGTCGTTTCCATGGGGATTGGCAGGTACAATTAAATTCAAGGCAGACAAATCAGCTCAGAAAGTTATGGTGACTGTTTATTGGGTTTCCAAAGGTGTAATCTTGACAGATCTTTCTCAAAGGAAACACGGTAATCACGAGGGCTAAGTATGATGACATTTGAAGAAAACAAACAATGGCAGGAGCCAAGAAAGGCCAAGAAAGCTGCAGCTAGAAGAAAACAAAACAAAACTTTTTTTCCATCATGACAATGCATTTGTTCATTTTCAAGAGTGGAAAAAGCTTTCCTATGAAGTTATCACTAAGAAACCTCCTCCATCCACTCTACACTCCTGATTTTAGCCCTTCAGGATTCTACGTATTATGGAAATTCCAAGAACATTTCCAAGGAGCATGATTTGAGTCTCACAAGAATGCCCACACTGCCATTTTGAGCTGATGTAGATCACAGGGCAGCACAGATGTCTTCCGGGGAAGACTCAAACCCATTGTCATGCGATCTGTTTTGATTCACAGAGACTGTATATGCTTCTATGACTGTAAAATCCGTACCGGAGCAGGCAGGCTCATGCCGTGTGCTCAGCCCCCAGCACCACCAACGATCCTCCAGAGATGGTCTAGACTGGCAGGCGTCCTCCAACTATGGCCTGCAGGCTGCATGCGGCCCACTGACGACGTTTATCTGGCCGCCGGGTGTTTTTGCTGCCACTGCCTGTCCAGCTTAGCAGCCAACTCATCCCAGGTCCGCAGTGAATTTGTTCATAGTTTTGTTTGTTTGTTTGTCTGTTTGTTGTTTTTTTTGCATCACTGCCCTCTGTGGTGGGAGTAGTAGGTCCAGACTTTGCCCCTGTGGAGCTGCTGCTGGATTTGAACCTCCAACCCAGTGGGCCGCAGTCCCGCACACAACCACTATGCTACTGGGGCTCAGCCCATAGTTGTTGTTTTATTTTTTAACTAGTCTGACCCTCCAACGGTCTGAGGGACAGTGAACTGGCCCCCTGTTTAAAAAGTTTGAGGACCCCTGGTCTAGAGAGATTGAAACCCTGCTTTCAGAAATGGATAGACCTAGATGAGAATAGGCCAAGAAACAATAACCTCATATTTTGATTTTTTTTTTAAGAACAAAGGTGTCGATGATTTTGTAACAATAGATTTTCCTTACCCTTGTTACAAAATTGTTTGGTCCATTTCAATATAAGCGTTCATATTTTATTCACTTGATTTAATGGCATGTTATAATCCAACATGTGGTAGACAGAATAATGACATCCTCACCACAAGGGTGAACACATCCTAATTCCCTGAATCAAGGGACATGTTGTCTTACATGCACAAAAAGAAAAAAAAAACACTTTGCAGATGTAATACAGTTAAGGGTCTTGAGATGGCGCAATCACTCTTGGTTATCTCATATGGCACAATGTAATCATGAGAGTCCTTATAAAAGGGAGGCTATAGAGGTCAAAGGCAGAAGGGGGGGATGCTGCAATGAAAGCAGGAGACTGGGCTGAGACCCAGTGGTGTAAGTGGTTGAATGTGGGACTGCAGCCCCGCGGGCTTGGAGGTTCAAATCCAGTGGCGGCTCTCAGGAGCAGCGCTGGGTAGCTCCCACGACCACCAGAGGGCAGTGATGCCAAAAGAAAAAAGAAAAGAAAGCAGGAGACTGGAGTGATTCAAAGAAGGGGTCAGGAGCCTTGGAAAGCAGGTTGCCCCTAGAAGCAGATAAGGCAAACATTCTCCCCTGAAGGACATGACACTTACATTTTGGAGACTGAAAACCTAAAGTGAAGGTGTTGGCAGAGACTACATTTGCGCTGTTGTTTTAGGTAACTAAGTTTATGGTAGCTTGTTACAGAAGCCATAAGAAACTAATACAGAGCACTGATATAAAAGCACATAATCCTAAATTTCAAAAATCATGTTAATGAGAGACGGTCCAGAGGGCCATGCAATCTTGGACAAGTTACCGAGGAACTCTGGGTTTCACCTCACTCCACCTGTCATCTAATGTTGGGTCAACATCATCATGGTGGTCTGTACAACTCCAAGTCAAGGGTAAACCCCAGAAGAGATTCTGTAGCCACTAGCCATGGAGGGGAAACAAGAGGAGTGAGGCTTGGTTGAGGGAGTGGAGAAGCTGGCTACAATGTAAGAGAGGGAGACAAAACTGAACCCCCCCAATACACACACAGCACAGAAAGAGACCAACAGACAGAGACCCACAATAGATGGCATTGAGAACCACCGAGATTCTATTCCCGGACAGAAAAGAACAAAGAGGGAGTAAAACTTCAGAGTGGAACAATTATACTCTCGATTGTTATACTCTAACATTTTCGAGCTAGAGAAATCCAAAAATGCCATCTGAGTAGGCATAAATAAGCAAGGACAGATTAGAAACTCCTGAGAATGGAGATTTGACAAGAAATGGAAGAAGTCAGACCCAAACATGCAGTCAGGACTGGGATGATCATCCCCAACCCCCTTCCTCCCAGCAGGAGCCCAGAGAAACACCCTTTGCTACAAAGAGCCACCCTCTCAGGATGGCTTGCCCTGTGGGACTACGTAGGAGCACTTCTCACAGAAACATTCCACATCTCTAGTAGCTACACTACAGCTATAGCATTTATGGGTGCCTTCTCTACACTGGCAGGCATACTGACAGGCATAAGAGATATAAAGATACTTATGAGAAAGTTAGTGCCTTCAAGAAGGGTATAGCTTCGTGGTGGAAAAATTGAACAGCAGATAAGTCATGATAAGCATTGTGACAGAAGTAAAGTTGCTAAGGGCAATCAAAGAAGGAAGGCTTTGGGGGTACTGAGTAGAGACAAGCCTCTTGAAGGCAATGGTGCCAGAACTCAATCTTGAACTCTTCTGGAAATCTCCAACCAGAGGAAAGAGTACGGCCTAGGCTGGAGAGTTGAGAGAACAAGGTTGGTGTGAGGAATTCCCAGTGTCTTACGGGTAGGTGGTGTCAAGATTCACGGTAGCAGACACCATGGGAGGGTCCAGAGAGAGGAGGCTGAGATGTAGTGTGGCTCAAATTATGAAAGGCACCTGGGCTTTAGCAATGTGGCTCCTTAGTCTTGACACAGATACAACAATCTCTGGATCAGCATCCCAGGATGCAGATGTTGCTCTACTTATGAGGGGCCCAGGGGTCAGAGCCGCCAGGTTGGGTGCTCAAAGAGCTGACTCAGTCAAAGAGCTTACTAGCTCTGTGTGGATTGATTGTTTACAAGCCAAAGTTAATGGATTAATTTGGCCTGCCAAGACAGTGTATCAATGTACATTATAAAATTAATGTGTGATTTGAGAATTCGAATACAGAAACCCTGGGTAATACAAAGGGGAGTGCACTGAGCTGCTGACTGAAATTTGGAGGCCTGAGTTCACCCAAGACACTTCAGAAGAAAGTGCTGTCCTTCTATTTATTCAAATGCAGCCATCGACACCCCCATGATGTACACTTCAATCTGATATGCATGGGGTTACCATGAATTGACCAAATATAAATAAGCTTTAGGGTTTTAGTTCTAATATAACATGGTGGTTAATATTATGGATTAAGTCATGGCTCTGAAAATGATGTATTGTCAGTGAGTGTGTGCATGTGTGTTCCATCTTACCTCCACACCTGTGAATGCAATCCCATTTGGGAATAGGAATTTACTTGTTATATGAACAGTCCTATCAGGGTACACCGTGCTGTAAACTAATCACCTGTGTGATAGAAAAAGAGGAGAATCGGGCTGAGCCCCAGTAGCGTAAGTGGTTGGGTGCGGGACTGCGACCTGCAGGCTTGGCAGTTCAAATCCAGTGGCGGCTCTCAGGAGCAGTGCTGGATAAGTCCCATGACCACCAGAGGGCGGTGATGCCAAAAAAAAAAGATGAAAAAGGGAAGACTCAGCACAGAACATGAAGAGCAAACGAGAAGCAAGATGTGGAGACCATCCAGGAACCAAACAGGAGAAGCGGAGAGACAGGAAGAAGTTCTCCTAGAGCAGAGCGCACCTTCCCCTACCGTTGGCTCTCTGAACTCAGACTTCAAACCTCCTAAACTACAGGAAAATAAATTTCTGCTCATTAAACCACTTATTTGTGGTATTTTGGTGATATCATCACTCAATAATTAAGATAGCAAGTTTTTGATTGGTCTACTCCCTATAACCTTTGCACTATTTCATTTAGCCCATGGACAGATGTTTCGGGAAGACGGGTTTGCACTGAGTAAAGTGCGCAGGCATTCAAGGGCCAGCAAATGGCAAGCAGAGCTTCCTTCTCTTCCTGTACTTACACATTTCTCTCTTGGGGACACACAGGCACAGACAACCTGGGGCCTGCAGAGAAGTGCTGGTCCCTCCATTTCTCTTCTAAAACTCAGCCCCACCCAGGGAGGCACTGGCTAGCCCATGGGGACCCCTTGTTGAAGATGAAGGTGGAACGCACTGAGTTAGAGTGACCTTGGTCTGTTCTCTATCCTGATGTGGAGAAAAGCAGGAACTATCCGTGATTCATCAAAAGAAATGATTTCCTGGCTGTCTTCATTTCCTGGAGTTGCCATAGCAAAGTAGCATGAGTTGAGTGCTTATAAAATCAGAAATCTATTATCCTGCAGTTCTAGAAACTAAGTCTAAAGTCAGTGTATCCATCATATCGATCGCTTCAGACACTGATTCAATCTCTAGATCATTTCCTGCCTTTCTCCTAGCTTCCGGTAGCATGCCTTGGCTTACAGATCACCCCAGTCCCTTACTTTGTCTTCACATGGCCACCTCGTCTCTGGCTGTCTCTGTGTCTCTTTTTCTCTATTTATAAGAACACCATTCATATTGGATTATGAACCTCATGGCTCCAGTATGACCTCAGGAGAACTGGTAACATCTTCAAAGGTGATATCCAAACAAGGTTACATTCAAGGGCACATTGGGTCGGAACGCCACTAGATCTTGGTGGGGGTGGGAATGTGGGTGGGTGGGCACAATGAAATCCATAACACAGGCCAAATCTCCTTAATATAAAATCTATAATAGCAGCACCAATAATATAGCATGTCCTCCTTTTCCTGATCAGCAAGAAGTCTGAGTGAATGGAAGAACTAAACCCACAACTTTTCATTGTGATTTGGGTGAAGGTTTATAGAGCACAATGGTTTTTCATGCAACAATTCATACTCATTTGGTTTGAGAGTATTAACTGCAACCCCCACTTATACCCCATCTTTACCATATTCAATAGTCCCTTTTCTGATCATTTCCTGCCTGCTGAGATTTACCCTGGGCAAATGCTACCTTCTCTGTGTGGTTGAATATCTAAGAGGTGTATACTTTCTTGATGCTACTGTTCCCCTTGTAGGCCTGTTTATTGTTCGGCTGAAAATTGAGCCACTCAGATGATCTCTGTTCCAGACTTGGAAAGTACCTAAGGCACAAAGAATGGATATCTGGGTTGTTATAAGAGTTATACGAGCCCCAAGTGAAATGATTTAAAAAAATGTCTAAGGTCTATAGTCCCAGGAGTTCCTCTACTGCCTACCAGACGAGTAACTGTGGTCTCTTTAAATTACTTTCATCTTTGTTCTGTTGTGATACCTTGCAAAGTGATCGACAAGGATAGTCAGGCACCACCACATTTTTCTGATCTCATCTAGATCTCATGGAGGGTGGGATTCATGTGATCCATTAGTTATTTGGACTCACTCTTTCCAGGTGTCCTCGATTTTCTTCATGAGCCTGAGTGACCATTTTGAAAGAAAGGCAAGATGGAAAAGCCAGCAGCATCTGTTCCCAAAAGACTCTGAGGAGAACACAACCAGCTAACAAAACAGAGGATGCTCTCGGCATTGTCAGACTGTTTTCCCTTGAGGCAAGATGCAAAGAGAGGGTTTGAGAATAGCCACTGGAGAAAGATCCTCTAGAAGGCTCTCTTCTCAACTCTCACTTGTGTTGCTAGTAAGAACCCATGAGGAAAAATGTAACACAAAGTCACCCTTCCTACTTCCTCCAGAGCACACAGCATTAACTTGGCTTTGAAAGTCCATGAAGATGGAAAAGTCATCAAAAGCTCCATCTCTACCATCACATGGTCTGTGTTACAGGAAGGGTCCATGGGTGGGAAGCAGAGCTGTCTGTAAAAGTGATGAGCTTAGCCCTGGAAAGGTCCCTCAGGTATTGACATTGACAGGCAACTCTGATTCAAGGGCTATGAGGATGAAGGTGGGAGTGCTTCGTGGTCAAAACTTACAGAAAGAGCAGAAACATAGTCTGCCTGATCCTGAGAGACATAATAGAAGCCCTGTGGTACCTCTGTGGGGCGCATATCCCTTCTCTGGAGGTGAAGTAGGGAGAGGCAGTGAGAGTTGTCTTTGCAAAAAAAAAAAGAGAGAGAGAGAGAGAGAGAAAGAGAGAGAGATGGTTTTATTAACATTATTTAGAATCGCCAGTGCATAATGACGATAAACACTACAACAACCTGCAGTCAGGATTTTAATGCTTTTAACTTCTCTGAAGACAATACATCCTCTTACTGCCTGCACCCAGTATAAACAACTCTTACTCCTTCTTCCCACTTGGTAAACCCATGATCGCCCCTGGTCTCTGATAGCAATGGGGCTGACATGAGAGGATTTTCTGAGCCCCACTCGGCTCAGGAAATTTTTATCAATAGCAGTATATTCCAGTATAGAAGCTACTAAGCATATGCTGTCTTTGAAAGACGAAGCAATATAAATAGTTATTTAATCCGATGTAATGGGTTTTAGTTCAAAGGAACAACATCCAGCGCTTCATCAAGGCTTTTATTCCATGAATATTCACTGTGTTTTCACTTGCCCCTGGTCCCTTCTCGCTGTGCTAGGAATTGCACTGTTGTTGTTAGTGCCATGCTGTCGGTCCTAGTCTTGTCTAGACTGTAATTTTTACTGGAATACCTGCCAGGTCTTTCTCCTGGGGAGCAACTGATGGACTGAAATCGCCAACTTGTCAGCAGCCAAGCTTTTAATCATGGCACAATCAGGGCTCCTATGTACCTGGCACTCACCCTACAATGTCTAATAAGAATTGGTCCCTTAAAATAGAAACTGGGACATGATGTGGCAAAGGTGCTATGCTGTCGAACTGATTCTGACTCATGGAGACCCTATGTACAAGAGAATGAAATGCTGCCCCATCCTGTACCATCCTCACAATTGTTGTGTTTGAGCCCATTGTTGTAGCCCTTGTGTCAATTCCCCTCATCAAAGGTCTTTCTCTTTTTCACTGACCCTCTATTTTACTGAAGAAGGATGTATGGGAGGGAGCAGGGTAGGCAGCATGCCCACAGAAGAGCTTTGAAAGATAAATAGGAGTTAAAGGTATGGCAGAGGAAGAAAGATATCCAAGTGAAGACAGCTGGCTCAAAGCACTAGGGGATGGAGCATGGGTGGGAAGGGGTGAGAGAGGAGATGGAGAGGTGGGAATGCTTCAGGCATGACGACGAATGTGCTTGGATTTGTACTTAATCAAAACTTGCACACCAGACCCCAAGAGTGCGCCATGAACATTTTCAGAGTTTCATTAAATATAATGAGGGAAAAGGGACCGACTGTCTTTCGATGAAAAATTAATACATACTTGGTTATTTCCACCATTTAACTCTTATTACTTGTGCTAAATCTTAGCAGCATAATTGTGTTAGTTCACATTGGCTAAAGAAACAAATCCAGGGAGACTCATGTATGTAGAGGAAAGAGCAATTATATGTTGATAAGACAACCCAGTCTAAACCAGATCAAGTCCGTAAGTCGGATATTAGCCCACGTGTCCAATATTAGTCCATGGATTCCTCTTAAGACTCATGTAGCACATGCAATGATACCAAAAATGCAGGAAGATCACAGTCTGGTGAGTGGAAAGTCCTGTGGATCTGGTGGCAGTGGACACATCTCCAGGGCTCTGGCTGCCATCGCTGTGACTCCATGTGGCTTGTTAACAAGAATGCGTAGCAGAGAAAGCATGTGTACTGCCTCCAGGGAAGAAGAAAGGAAGTCCCAGAATCCTCATGAATAGGCCACACCCATAGGAAGGGAATACCAGGCTATTGACAGGCTAGACTCTACCCCTTAATTCTTTTATCACATTGACATGAAATTGTGTAACCGCCACAGTAATGAAATTACAGAGACTAGTCAGCCAATAAAAAATAATTAAAAAAAAAAAAAACACCACGGATTGAGGCCAAGCAACCTCCCAAACTCTCTCTCCTTGGAATTTTCCACAGTTATTCAGGCTAATTTCTTAGCATTACTTTCTAAATCTCCTTTTTCTCACCCTTCTCACCTCAGTTGCCTAAAAGCTCTGTTGCTTACTCGTCTCTGATGTCCAGCTTCTCCAAGCCAACTCTGCTGCTGCTGTTTCTAGAGGTGTGAATCATCCCTTTCCAGAGGCCACCTTTCAACAAATTCCCTCTCTTCGGTGCCTCTTTACACCAGGTGTACAACTCCTGGTGACTCGAGCATGTCAGAACAGAACTGGGTTCCCATCGGATTTTGGGGACTGGTTGACAGGTCTTTCTTGAGAGGCACTTGAGGATGAACTCGAACCTCCAACGTTTCAGTTAGTATGTTAGCTGTCTGCACCACCGAGGGCATCCTCAGTTCCTCCTAGGCCCCCTCTACATGGCAGTAGCCTCTCCCTTTTTGGATCATGCCTTTTCTGGTTCTGGTCTGTGATGATTCCCACTGCGCTCAGCATGAAGCCCATCCTCCAAGACTCACACCTCCCTAAGCACACTTGCTTTCCACTTCTCACCCTCACACAGGGGATGGCTCAGGAAAACCAGATGTGTCCCCCCCTTCCTTGTGTGTGGCCGGCAGGTAGGTGCAGCTTCATGGGCATGTAAGCCGTATCGTCACACACAGCCTCACACCCAGGAGCACCTCCTGCTTGGTTTATGCTCAGCTGTCGCCATTTCGAAATTCTGAAGCACTTTCTAGCCAAAGGATTCTACATTTTCCTTTTGCTTTCTCCAAAGGACTCATTGCCATCGTGATACTTCAGACTCATGGAGAACCGACAGGACAGAGGAGAACTGCCCCTGGGGGACTCAGAAGTTGTGAGTCTTTAGGGGGGCTCCTCTGCTGTGGTTCCAACATGTGATTTTCAACATGTGACCCACTATGACACCAGGGTTCCCATTTTGCACTGAGCCCCACAAATCGTGTAGCTTGTCCTGTCTGTCATAATTGCCCTATTCTTATTCATGCTATTCTCTCCATGTGAAGATCCTTATCTGCCCAGCCCTCCCTGTGCAGCCTGACTCATCTTTCAAGACCCAACTCAAATACCACTCAGTCTTTCTTAGTCTTCTATAGCCTAACGCAGGCTCTTTTCTAGACTTCCAGAGCACTTGATCAGTATGTCTGACCTAGCCCTTTTCACAGAATATTTACCATGTACTGGCTTCCAGACATGTCTCATCTCCCTTCTTCATCGGTAGGATCAAGGGTAGGGTGAGTGATAATCGTCTCTCACCTGCACTGCCCTGCAGTGCCTGGCACAGAGTAAATGCTCAATGGAGTGTTGGTTAGTTCAATTGCACTGCTTCTTATGACCCAACAGGGAGCTTTGGTGGTGCAGTGGCTATGCATTGGGCTGGTCATCAGTTTGAAACCACCAGCCTGTCAACAGGAGAAAGAGTGGGTTTTCTACTCCCATATTCAGTTATAGTCTCAGAAACCGACAGGTCACCATGAATCACCAATAATTCACTGGCAGAGAAGTTCGGGAGTTTGTTTGTTTGTTGGTATTACTACCCAGTGACTCCTTGGCCACCAGCGCCTCTCTCCATGGGAGCTGCTTCCCATCCAGCTCTAGTTCTGCTGGGTGTGCAGTGGTAACTTTCCGGCCACCTCAGGAGCAACAGTAATATAAAACAGGGTCCCAGGCAGCCATGCATTTGAAGAGATAGAAACATCTTCATAAGTAATATTGCACACAAAGGAGTGAAACAGGAAAAGGAAACAAATGGGAACAAACAAACAGCAGCAACAAAAATAGCTGAATTTGAAAGGCATACAAGCCATTGTTAGCCCCCAAAGGACTGGATTCCTATCACATATAATCCTGTCTCCAAAATATGTGGTGCCTGGGAATGCTCAAGAAACTTCCTGAGGTTGGAGTCTTTGATTACAAGAGGATCCCATGGGAGTCAGTCACAGCTTCTTTCCCTGAGACCCACAGTGCATTAAGACCAGTCACCCACAAGGCGCACAGCCCCGGTATCTTTCTTAGCACCCCAGTTGTTCCCTGTCATGGAATCACTTCTCTCCTAAAGACCCTATAGGACAGAGCACGTCACACTGAAGCTCTTTATTATTCTTATAATCTCAAACCAAACTCACTGCCATAAAGTCAGTCCTGACCCAAAGTGATCCGATCGAACTGACGAGAGCAGCCCTGTGGGTTTCTGAGACTTTACATCTGTACAAAAGTAGAAAGCTTCATCTTTCTTATAGTACATCATTCTTTTAGGTATCTTTCCTGCTTTAAATTCCCATACTCCCTCTTACTAGAGTCTTAGAAATAAAATTACAACAGTGAACATGTATGAAGAACTTCCTTAGTGCCAGGCACTCAGCCAAGGATTTTACAGAGATAAGTTCATTACCTCCTTACAGCCTCTACACGCAGTATGTTATCATTATCTCTGGGTTAGTTATTATAAACTGCAATAAAGGCAAGTTAAATAACTTGCTTTAAATCACTCAGCAACCGAGTGGTAGCATTAAGATCTGAACCCCAGCAATCACATGCTCCCACCGCACGGGCCTCATCTATCTTTTCTCTATGGAAAGAGGTTTATGCACCCCTCTTCTTTGACCTGTGGAGGTCTTCTGGACCGCATCAACTATAGAATATGGCAGAAGACAAGCTGCATGACCTCTGATGTTCATCTTCTGCCTTGATCCCTAGAGATATTCACACTTAATCCCAGTCATCCTGCTGCAAGGCTGTGCAGTAGTCCTGCACAGATGCCTCCATGGAGAACGTAGGCTTCTGGCGGATAGGTCTGGTGAATTCCCAGCCAAGTTGCTACAATCATGGCACAACTTGCCAGTTGAGTGAGTAAGCCATTTTTAAAGCCCAGTGGAACCACACACAGTGCTCTGAATGTGGTCTCTTCTCTCACTCGAGGCTTTGTTCCCAGCAAGCCTATGATCCTGGTGAAGGTGAGCCTCTTAAATCTAGTTCTCAAACTTGCTGATCTAAGGACCTGTTTGCTCTCACACTGAAAGACAGAAAGGGCTGTTGTCTATGTAAAATATATCTATCAAGATCTGTTATATTAGAAATTAAGTCAGAGAAAACAGCGCTCATTAATTTGTGTGTTCACTTAAAAATAACAATTTCACTTTGGGTAAAAGAAGTTAACTTTTATTAGGTCTCTTTTGTTTATTCTGACTTTTGCCATTTGTGCTTCTGCTATTAGACTAGAAAGCTATTGTTAAAAGCTAGGTCCAACAGAATTGTCCCTGCAGAGTCTTCTAAAAGTCTCTGTGATGTTGATTTTCTCATTTCTATCTTTAATCCACTGTACAGAATTTGGCATAATCCTGACTTTGTACAGAATGTGGCATAAATCCTGACTCATTTTTCTACATGTAGAAATTGAATTTTCCCAATGCCACATATTGAAGAGACACTTCTTATAAAATAGACTTAGCACCCTTGTTAAAAATCAACTGACCACAGATATGTAAGTTTACATCTGTGCTTAAAATCCTATTTTAAAAAAAAGCTTTATTTTCAAAATATGTGAAAAGACAAGTTACTGGTGACTGGGAGAATAGCTTCAGAAAATGAATCAAGATCCTTAACTCACTCCATGCACAAGAATAAGCTCAAGTGGGATCATAAGCCTCATGGTAAAATTCCAAACCATTAGGGACATTAATGAGAGAATTGGGACAAACCTAAGAACTTTGGCACAAGGAATACATAGGCTATCAGAAACAGGGAGGGACATGAGCACAGAGGAAGCAAAAATTGACAGGTAGAATATACTGAACATAAAACACCTGTGTACATCAGAAGACTTCTCCAAGGGAGTGATAAAAGAGCCCAGAGCCTGGAAAAATGTCTTTGGCAATGACACATTTGATAAAGGCCTTATTACTAAAATCTATATTACTCTCTTAGTCTTCAATAAGAAAAAGTCAAATAGCCCATGGAGAAGGTGGGCAAAAGACCTAAACAAAAGCTTCACAAGGGCAGAAATCCAAATATCCAATAGATATATGAGAAAATGTTCCCAAATAGTGGAAATAACTCAGTGGAAAAGGGCATTTATATAGGTATAAATTACAGGCACATCAATATGTAATGATATTTATATATAACTATAGGGATATTTAAGTATTAAGGTAGCAGATGAATAGCAGATGAACAATGGGCCGCAAGTACTCCCTCGATGGAAGAACACTTTTTTCTAATAACCAGGCATTCTGTAATGCTCACCTTCCCAACATGATCACTGAAGACAAACTGGGTGTGTAAGAAAACTTGGTGAAGAAACTGATGGTGCTTGGTGTCCTCTATATCAAAAGACATAGTGTCTGGGGTCTTAAAGGCTTGAAAATAAACAAGCGGCCATCTAGCTGAGAAGCAACAATGCCCACATGGAATAAGTACACTAGGATGTGTGATTGTGACATGTCAACAGGATCATGTATCAGGCATCAGAAGACCCAAAATAATCATATCAATGCCAATGAGGGTGGCTAGCCTGGAGACTCAAAGACCATCAGTAGATAGTGGGATACCCCCGCCCAGAAGAGTCAAAAGGAAGGGATGAACCAACCAGGGTACTATATAGCACCTATGAAACATACATCCCTCTGGTTCTTTAATGCTTGCTTCCCCCCACTATTATGAGCCCAGTTTTACCTTACAAATCTGGCTAGACCACAGTATGTATACAGGTATGGAAAACATCACTCAACACAGGGAATCCAGAACAGATATACCCCTCAGGACCAATAATGGGAATAGCAATACCATGAGGGCACAGTAAACGTGGGGGGAAAGGGAGAGAAAGGAAAACTAATTACAATTATTGATGTATAACCACTCCGCCCAGGGTGATAAACAACAGAAACATAGGTGAAGGAAGACAGAAGACAGTGTGAAATATGAAAACAATAATAATCTATAGTTTATCAAGGATTCATGAGGGTGGGAGGGTAAGGAGGGAGGAAAAAATGAGGAGCTGATACCAAGTGCTCAAATACAATGAAAATGTTTTGAAAAAGAATGATGGCAACATATGTACAAATGTGCTTGACACAATGGATGTATGGGTTACTATAACAGCTGTAAGAGCCCTCAATAAAATGATTTAAAAATCTAATAAACAATATATGCATATATTACATTCTGACAATGGCAAAAAGGCAGCCCAGTCAGAAAATAAGCATAGGACTTATGCAGACATCTCAAGGGTGGGCAGAGAAAGATGCACAGTCATTAGCCACCAAACCAAAACCAAAAACCTCTTACTGTCCTCAAGTTGATGCTGAGTCATAGGAACTCTGTATGACAGGGAAGTGAGTTTCCAAGACTGTATCTCTGGACAGGAGCACAAAGCCTTTCCCCTGAGGAACGGCAGTGGGGACTACTGATCTTGCAGTTAGCAGCTCAATATGTAACCACTCCCCTTCCACAGATGAGAATCAAAGCCACATTGGGATAGCCTCTCACTCACAGAAAGATTGCTCAGTGGGTCTCAACCTTCTTAATGCCGCGACTCTTTAATGCAGTTCCTCGTGTCGTGGTGACCTCTCCCACAACCATATACTTATTTTCGTTGCTACCTCATAACTGTAATTTTGCTACTCACAAAGGGGTCATGACCCACAGGTTGAGTCATGAGTCAAAAACAACAAAACGAAAAAAAAATCACAAATTGCTCATGAGGATGTGGAAAAATCAGAAACCTTATTCATGGTGGGGGTGGATACCAAATGGTACAGCCATTGTGGGAAACAAGTGGTGGTTTCTCAAACCACTAAAACTGGAAGCTGTGACCCAGCAATGCTGTACCTGGGCACAGGTTCCCAGGGAAATACCAGGAACAGTGAAAAGGTGAGATTCAGAAAGAAACTTGTACACTAGTGTGAAAGCTCATGACATCATGACTGTCAACTTCCAAAGCAACTATTCATAATAGTCCCAAACAGGAAGCAACTGAAATACCCATCAACAAATGAATGGCTAAACAATATGTGGTACGGGCTGAGCCCCGGTGGCGTAATGGTTGTGCGCGGGACTCCGGCCCACTGGGACGGAGGTTCAATTCCAGCAGTGGGGCTGGGCCTCCTACTCCCACCACCGGAGAGCAGTGATGCCTCCACCCCCCCAAAAAATATGTGGTGCATACATAGGATAAAATACTACTCAACTGGTAGGAAAAATGGAATCTTGATGCAATGCTACAAGATGCTGGAGCTTGAAGACAGTACATTTAATGCAATGACTGAAACACAAAAGGGTGGCTATATGACCTCATTTATATAAAAAGACAAGAATAGAAAAAAAGCATGGAGAATAAAGTGCAATCGTGATTACCAGGGGCAAGAGGGAGAGGGAAAAGAAAGGGGGGAGGTATTGCTTATGAAGGGCTGAGTGTCAGCTTATGGAAATAGAAAATTTGCATTGAGCAAGGGTGACATTGCAGAGTAATTGATGTCAATAAGGTGTGCACCTGTAAAATGTTGAATTGACAAAGTTGCACAGTTAATATATTTACAGCAACCAGCAAACAAACAAACAAACAAGAGTTGCTGATGAAGCTGCTATGTGCAGCCAAAATGTTCACAGGATTTTGTTCCTTACTTTGGAAGTTGATAGTCATGATGTCATGGGCTATCCCACTTAATTCGCCTTACATGTACTAATACTATACTCAATTCTGTTTTACCTAGTTTACTGAGCAGTGTCTAGGGCAGTACTTCTCAACCTTCCTCATGCCTTGACCCTTAAACACAGTTCCTCATGTTGCGGTGACTCCCAACCATGAAATTATTTTTGTTGCTACTTCATAATTGTCATTTTGCTACTCTTACAAATCATCATGTAAGTATCTGATATGCAGAATATAATCATTGTTACAAATTGAACATCATTAAAGCATAGTGATTCATCAAAAATCATATATAATTAAATATTGTGAAATATTTATTTCTTTTTCCTTTCTTAGAAATATAGATTTTATTGGGGGCTCTCACAACATTCAATACATCGTTTGTATTAAGCATACTTGTACACATGTTGCCACATTCATCAACAAACATTTTCTACTTGAACCCCTCCAGTATAAGCTCTTCTTTCCCTCTTTCCTCTAGTTCTTTATTTTTTTAAATTCTATTCTTACCTGCTCTTCTTCCTCTGTTGCTTCAGGCCAAGAGAGGCCACTTGATGAATCTTGTATGACTGTTTTCAAGCTGTTAAGACTCTAGACCAGTGATTCTTGACCTGCGGATAATGAACTCTTTGGGGGTGAACAACCCTTTTCACAGGGGTCACCTAAGACCATCAGAAAACACATATTTCAGATGATCTTAGGGAACCAACACATTGCTCGTTCATCTATCTGTCTCTAGGTGGGTCTGCCCAAATGCAGATATGCCTACATGCGAGTACCCCGCTTGAAGACTGTTACCTATGCTACACCATGCTTAAAGACAAAAGTTCATTTATTTGTCATTAGAAATAAATATTTCTGGTTCTCTAATGCTTCCTCCCAATTCTGATTGGAATAGTGACAGATAAAGACAGATTCAGCTAGACCAGGGGATGTACATTGGCGTCAGAAATGTGGGAATTTAGGATCGATAATCCCTTGAGACTAGTGGGGAGTGGTGACACTGGGAAGATGGAGGGATGGTGGAGTAGAAAGGGGAAACAAATTTCTGGGATCTGCATGTGACCTCCTCTCTGGGGTGCAGACAACCGGGGGCTGTGTGAGTGAATTGACACATTGGACAGTGTATGATATGAAGAGGTAATAACAATTTGTAAATTATTGGAAGTTCATGGGGGAAGAGAAAGGGATAGGGGAAATATGGGGAGTTGGAATTTAAAAAAAAATAGGGGACTGTTATTAAAGTTTTAAATTCACTGTAATGAAGTGCTTCTATGAATAACTGCCTCCTTTGCCCAGGGACCAGGATAGGATACTGTCTGGCCATCATTATTGAATGTTCACCTCAAAGTTTCTGTGAAAGAATACTGAACAAAAAAAAGGTGACAGGTGGGGGGGTGGTGGAAGTGGGGTGTGGGTGATGGACATTGAACAGAATTTTAAATTTTCATGGAATCCAGATTTTCTAGAGTCTTCGAGGCTGGAGGAGCCCCGAAAAAGTATTGTCCTAACAAATCTTTAAATGTTAAACCAAAAGTGCCTCCTGGAGTTTTCTTAAAAGTACACAATGGTTTAGTTAAAATAGCTAAAACTGTCTGCCCCAGTCATTGCGTATTTAACCTATATGGAATCAAACTGAGAACAGCGATTCAAAAGGTGTGATGAAAACATCAGGGCACAGTGAGGTCATGTTAATGAAAGCAGAACAACTCAGGAAAGGTGGGTGAGGAAGGATACACACTCAGAAAACAGAACCAATGTCACTAAAATTTTGTACACATAAATTGGTATGTTAATTGGTAAATACCAATTGGTTAATTGCTACATTCATAATCGAATTGGTGTACTCTTGGTATATTTTCTCAACAGTAACAAAAATAAATGTATAGCTAAAATAAGATGAAGGAATTTATTTACATGACAATCCAAGCAACATGTCTTTTTATTTAAAAAAAATTTTTTCCAAGACAAAGACAAAACAATAAGAGGTAGATAATTGCCTTACATTCTTGTACCTCTTTTTTAATGACTGGCCTAATAGTTGATAGGTTCTACACCCGACGCTTCATCTTATTGGCTGTGGCGTGTACTGTAGTGGTTCATGTATATGAGGAATAGCCAGCATCAGACAGGTGTGGAATTTAAAGAGTAAATTTTAACAGTTTTTCCAGATAACCAGAAGTATTATTCTTTACTGTTACCCCAAACTGAACAACTAGTCATCCTTAAAACTTGGTTGTAGTGTGGAAGCCATGTCCAGGAACTGCTACATTAAAGTCTGGTACTTTGAATGGATCTTTTACACATACATTAATCATGCCCCTCAAGAGTAAGTCAATGCTAACCCATGAATTGTTTTTAAGAGGAACCATCCAAAAATAACTATAGAAATTAAGAGTGATCCGTTGGAAATATTTTAGGTAATTCAGTATTAGTGCTATACCCACTCACTCATAGCGGGATCTGGGCATGAGTTGGGCACAGTAGGACCATGCTACTTCCAATGAGAGTGTTAAGGTTAGTCTGTCAGCTGTAAATGATGATATATAAAAAATAGAGGCATTTGTTTTTATGAGCCCGTTGTGATGCAGTGATTAAGCTCTCAACTGCTAACCAAAGTATCAGTAGTTTGAAGGCACCACTGGCTGAGTAGGAGAAATATGTAGGGATGTTTCTGTAAGGATTTACAGCCTTGAAAACTCTTCAGCGCAGTTCTACTCTGCCCTGCATGGTCGGTCAACTACTTGAAGGTAGAGGGTTTGGTATTTGTAGGCCTGTTTTTTAAGACTAAAAGGCCATGTATAACTGAATACATTCTAAAGGTGCTCATTAATGACAGGAACACCTTAATCTAAAGTGCATGAATGAAAGTCTGATCCGGGGTGTTGGTCTGGGCATGTTGGGTGCCTATAGGAAGAAGGTAGCTCCAGCACCACTTTCAAAGGAGAGCAAAGAGTAGCAACAAATTCAATAACAGGATAATGATATGGAAGATCAACTCAGAAAGCAAATAAAGCAGGCAAAGTATTTTTCTCTGAAACTTAACAAACACACTGATACTCTTAAGGGGGTCACCTTTCAATATATACGCATGTGTGATTTGAACATGTCCTTTTTATAAAGATAGAATCTTTATTTTCCCATATTCAATGCCAATGGACACAACTAGCTCTGAAATGCATAAAACTAAGAATAACACTGTTAACAGATCTGATTTGGAGTCTCATTTTTTTCTTTTTTTAAAATTTTATTGGGGGCTCTTACAGCTACTACAATATTCAGTACATCATTTGTATCAAGCACATTTGCACACATATTTCCACATACATTTCCCAATATTTTCCACTTGAGCCCTTGATATAAGCTCCTTTAAAAAAAAAACCTCCCCTTTCCCTCCCCCCACCTTTTAAAAAAATTGATCATTTTATTGGGGGGCCCCTACAACTTCCATCACAATCCCTAACAACATCAGTTGTATTCAAGCCACTTTTACACACCCATTGCCATCATCACTCTCAAAACATTCTCTCTCCCTCCAGGCCCCTATTATCTGCTCCCTATATTACCCTTCCTCCCCCCCTTCCCCTTGAACCCTTAGTAATTTAAAAATTATTTTTTCATCCTGTACACTGTCCAATGTGTCCCAACACTCACTTCCCTGTTGTCCGTGCCCCAGAGAAGAGGCTACGTGTAGATCCCTGAAGTTGGCTCATTTTTGTCAAGCTCTGTGGTTCCACAATACAGATACAATGATTAAAAAAGAATCTGAAATGGTACCTCACATTAATAAATGTTCACTTATAGGCAAATCAGTGTGTTCCTGGTAGTGCAGTGGATTACAGGTGGCATTACTAACCACAAGGGTAGTTCAAAACTACTAGCTCCATCTTGGGAGGAAAATGAGACCTTCTCCTCATGTAAAGATTGACAGTCTTGGAACCCCACATAGGGAGTTTTACTCTCTCCTATAAGGTTGTTGTGACTCAGAATCAACTTGATGGCAGTGAATTTGGTTTAAGTTTGTTAAGGAAAACTGTTCAAGATATGTGAACTAAATGAAACATTGCTAAACTAAACTAAATACTATGCTTAGAGGTATAAGAAATGTGGTGAATTATATAAAGATGAATGAGTTCATTCAAAAATAATCACAAATGACTAATTCAGAATGAAGCTATCATAACAGTTACTGCATACTGTGTTTCAATGATGATCAAGATATCAAAATCTGTTCCAAAAATCTGAACTGAAGAACAACTGTTAGTGTCTTTGCAAGAAAAGGAACAAGCAAGGTTCTACCTTTGCAAAGATATAAATGAGGCAACCAGAGTAACTTATTTGTCTGATGTTACAGATATTTTTTATTGTCGAGGTACATTTGTAAGAATGGAATGCATTTCTCAATGGCACATATGATCCAAAAGCAAAAACCAAAAGTTAGAAGCTTTATGGGATTACAGATTATGAAATGTTCCAGAATTGTATATGCCTCAGCAAAGGAGGAGATGATGCTATTAATATAAGCACAACTTCAATAAGATAAGCCATCACCACACATTTTATACATTTATAGGAAATTTAGAATTTATCTTTCTAGATAACATGTATTGATAATATGTAATATGTATTCAGGGGTTATTATTTTTTCCATCCAAAGATAATCTCAGCTTAACTGAACTTTTGGAGCTAACTATTGATGGAAAACTGAAGATCTGTACTCAGCTTTCAGCCCAACAATATACAGGCTTAAAGGGGGATAATAACATCTGAAAGGTATGTGCTCCTTAGAACAATCAACTGTACAAAATCAAAAGGACAGTATTTGCTTATGGATAAAAACTCTTAAAAGCCAGAAGGAACAAGAAAGAAGGATGAATGCTAATATAAAAACACAGGGAGGGTGGAAGTGGGAAGAGTGCTGGTCTATCTTGGGGGGCTACAATCAATGTGTAAATTGTTGAATGGAAAACCAGTTTACCCTATAAAGTTGTAAATCATGAAAAAAAAAACTCACTGAAGATCTATTTTGGAAACAAAACATGTTTTGCTTTGATTAGAATAAAAACCAAAAAGAAGTATTCTAAGTCATGTTGAACTTGCTAGACTCTCAACATTCTATCAGATTGCCTGAAGACCTATTCTGTTAGTCCTGTCCAAAGAAGAAATGCCCAGTCCATATCCTGAATGACCTTGAATGTCCTTCATAACAAATACAGTAACAATTCAAATACACTTCTAATCCTAGAAGCCCTCCTTTCTTCACTCTGGACTCCAGAGGAGAATATTTTAACTCCTGCTTCGGGGCAGTTTATTCCGCTCTCCAAGAACAGTGATGTGTGCCAACCACCACTGCACATCAGTTCTGACATGTCTGGCCCTTAAATAATGGGGTGTGGCTGAAAATCGGCTGCTGCTACCCTCCAAGATGTGGCCCCCACTTAGAAGTGGAGTCCCTAAGAATCTTTGATATGGATAAACTTTAAATTCAAAGCCATCCGTACTGAGGAAATTCTGACTCATGGCAACCACAAGCATGTCCGAGGAGAACTGGATGCTCCTGGCTTTGAGTGGCCTCTGGGCACAGTTCAACTGCTTGGACATGGAGACCACCAACCGCTGAAGGCAAGGAACAGCATCAATCTTACAGAAGGAGATTTTCAGACCTTTCTTGTCGAGTAGCTCCCAAGAGACATTTGGAAAAGGACAATCTGATCTTCAACGATCTATGCCACTTGGGTTTTTGTTTGAGTGGCTGCTGTATCTAAGGGTGAGAGCTGTTCCTCTGTCTTGGCACACTCAGTTCTCTCCCCATGGTCTGTTCCCTGAGATTAGTGGTTTTGTCACGCACATCATCCTCCGAAGTCAAACCAAACTCAGTGTGTCTGAACTGATTCTAACTCATGGAAACCCTACAGGTCAGAGTACCAGAAACTCTTTGGGTTTCTAAGGCTCTAAATCTTTATGGGAATAGAACATTTCATCTTTCTCCTGAGGAGTAACTGATGGGTTTGAACTCCTGACCTTGTAGTTATTAACCGAACAAAGACTTAGTCACATGCACACATGGGAAAGGCAGAGATGAGGAACAATCTCCTACAAGCAAAGAATTGCCAGCAATCACTAGACCTAGGAGAGAAGCCCACAGAAGAAATGATCCAGGATGAGAATCTGATTTGTGTTTTTAATCTTCAGAGCTGTAAGAAAATGAATGTTTATCCTTTTTTGGTGGTATTTCTGTTGTTGTGGATAAGGAATGGAGATAATACGCTCACTTCCAATGAACAAATGGGCACAGCTTCTATAATTCTTTCCTGCTAATTCTGTTATGTTTGTCTTGAATATATTGACTAAGATGAAATTTTATGTCGGTTAAATATAACAATAAAAACGAGGCCATTTTCTTCATCTTCTCAAAATCTAATTTTCCTAGTAATCTATTTTTAGTACATTTTGACAAAATATTAGCTGAAGACGAATTGGATTCTTGAAGAAAACACACACACAGTTCTTCCACAGAGAGCTCAGGAAGCATCAGACTAGAAGACAGAGAGGAAGCCATGTGTGACTATTCTCCATATTCCTGTGTGACCACCCCTCTCACTCATCATCATGAGAAGGGGCTCACCAAACATCCTCTGCACCCACCATCCCTGTACCCACAGCATCACGTGTGTTTGGGGGGACAGTAGTGATGCTGTCCACTGAAAACAAAGTGGTCACAATACTGAGGGGCACCCAATTCAGTCCAACTCACTTGCAGACAATAACACCACCCATCAAAGGTTTATCAAAGAGGTCAACTGATAGAAGACCCACGGCATCATGTCTCTTGGGTGCAAGGAAGAACTTGGTGGCGATTTTTGCTTTTCCTTCTTTTCAAAGAGAGACCAGTTACTGAGGAGAGCACTGAGAGCCCCCAGTGCAGCTTTCAGGATTTCAGATAAGACCTTCTAAAAAGGATTTTTCTACTCACCATGAAATTATCTGCTCAAGCAATTCTGCAGCCACTCTGAATATATACAAAGTAAAATGACTTCTAGTCTGGAAGTTACATTTCCTACAGTCAAGTTGCAAAAAGCAGCTTTTCAAAATGAGCCTTTGTGCACAGAGCGCATTGAACAATTACCCATCCCCTCCCGACAGACAGGGCCTGGCAGCAGTGCCCGCAGAGTTGGCACATTTTGATCTGGAGACTGGCGGGGAAGCAATCACCATCAGAGCTGCAGTTTCTTAAACCCAAACTGAATGTAAATTTACTTTTTTTGCAACATCATAAATACAATACCAATCTTTCAAAAAATACCAGCTTGCCAAACCCTAATACCACTGGATTCTCTTCCTCCTTACCTTCTCATTTTTATCATCCAAGTGACATTAACAAGTACAACTAGCTTTACAAGGATCTGGCCGGGAAATTGGTAAGATCCAAGATTATAATCAAGTTCTGTGTAAAAATGTTTTCCACTACATGGGCAGAAACAGGGGTCCATGCAAGTCAAAATGGACCCAGTGGCATGCACCAACAACAGATAATGCTCTTGGTAGCTCATATCTACACACGATAGCTTAACTGTGCTTGCCACCAGTGAAACAGTAGCAGCCACTGGCATCTTGCCAATTCTGATGCACAATGACCCTCCCTATAGGGTGGGTAGAACTGCTTGCTGTGGATTACCAAGACTGTAACTCTTCACAGGTGCTAAAAGCCTCATCCTAGTCCCAGGGAACAGATGGGGCGTTCAAGGCAGCTCCTTGTGAACCATTCAGAAGGACGGTTATGCCCATTTGCCCTAAGGAGAGCTAGAAGCTCAGATGTAGGTTAAATTACCTTCTTGCAACAATAACAGGTAAAGAAGCTGATTTTTCAATGCACCAAGATTTGAACAGCCCAACAAGTGCAGGAAAAGGGGCTCCACACCGTTAGTCATTAGGCAAATGCAATTACAATCCACAGTGAGATAGTCCTTCCCATCTGCGAGGAGGCTCATTATGTTGAAAATCAGAAAATAATAGATGTTGGCAAGAATGTGAGGAAACTGGAACTTTCTTGCATTTCAGGCCAAAATTCACTGCCATTGAATTGATGCTGACTCATAACAAGCCTATTGGACTGCTCAGGGGGCCTTTCAATCTGCAACTCTCTAGAGGAGTAGAAAGTTCCATCTTCCTCCTAAGGAACAGCTGGGAGTTTCAAACTGTTGACCTTGAATTTGGCAGCTAACTACCATTCAGCAAGGCTTGGCAATTTGGGTAAGAATGCAAAACGGTATGTGGTTTGTGTGGGAAAGAGTTTAATGATTCTTTTAAAAGTCCTTAAAAAGAATTACCTTATGATACTGCCACTTGTGAGTATACTCTTAAAAGAATTGAAATCCAGATCCTCAAACAGGGTCTTCTATCCAAGAGTCCATTGCAGCAACGCCCACAACAGTCCCTGGTTGGGACCCAAGGACATCAACAGAATGATACAAACATATAATGAAATATTGTTCTGAAGTTCTCAATCAAGCTACAGGTTGGATGAATCTTGAAAATATTGTTCTGCATGTAAGCTTGATAAAGGCAGAGAAATATCACACACACATCTATGGGACCTCCAAACTGGCAATATCCTAGAGCCAGGAAGCAGGTTAGTGGGAACCAGGGACTGGAGGAACTAGATGGGGAGTTACTGAACACAGAGACTACATCTGAAGTGATGGAATTGATAGTGGGGATAGTTATACAACATTGTGGATATCACTGAAGAATATACTCAAAAATGGTCATAACAGCAAATTTATGTTACATAAATTTGACCAGAGTAAGAACAAAGTGTTTTCTTCTTCCACTTTGCCCACCAGGGGAAGATTGAGAATATAGTGTAGCTGACACCAGGGTTTAGGGGTCAGCTGGATCTGGGTTCACAAGTCATTTCTAATAGTCATCACCATGCCTTGTTATTTTGAACCAATTAACAAGGCAGGGTGTTAATTGTGCCTTAGGGTTCTTGACTATAAAGTGGAGAGAAGACGTGCCTCTATAAGACAACTTGGGAGAATTCATCAGTGATGTGTTTATAAAGATAAAAAGAAAATAAATGGTGAGAGTTACCTACTTGGGCTGCAATTCACAGAAAATAACAAACAAGCAAAACCACCCAGGATCTCAATATGTCGAAGGACAAACAGAGAAAGGATATAAGGTAATTAAGCAAAAGTGGCAAATGGGGTATTGTTTAAGGGCTCACAGTCCCCATAGTAACACCTAGATCTCAGAGCACTTATCACATTATACTATCATTGTCAGAGGCGGTGACCTCCCCAACAGACTGAACGCCAGGTAATTTTGCTAAATTGTGTCTTATTTCCTGTATGAGATCAGAGTTTGGGACTCAATGTGTCAAGGACATGGGCCTGGTTCTTGTCCTTAGGGCCCCGTTGTATAATGGAGACCACAAAAGTATGCTGAATTGGAATAGGTTGTTGAAGACTAGATTGCACACTCTGAAATATGATTCGGGGACTATTCATCCTATTCCCAGGTCTTCACACCCAGGGAAGGCCCATATCTGTTAGGCCAGCAGCAGCCAATCCTTTGAGCTAAGCCTCATTGTTCACATGCTGGCCATTTCCGAAAAGATTTGCAATGACTCTCAGAATAGAAATGAACAAGAATCAGTTTTCAGAGAGAGGGATAAAACTACTCCCAGAGTGAAAGAGCTAGAACATTGCACTATGGAGTCAGGAGGTGGAAAACTCTGGGCACCATGGAAATGTGTATGGTTTATATTACTCTGCATGCATCCAAGGTCTTCCAGGATTTGGCTGGGGTATTTCTCCTTGGCACTAGACTGAGAGACTGGGCCTTGGAAGATGGGACTTAATGAGGACCCAGGTCTAACCAAAGATTAAGCACTGAGTGGAGGCAAGTGAGAAAGGAGGTCTTTCCTATAACTCTGACAATCCAGCTCTGGCCCCAAATGTATGTCCTGTTCAGCGAAGCAAAATGCCTACAGTTAACTGAACCCAACCTCTTCAGGATGGAATAGGACTTCCCTGTATGGTTTAAGAGACTCTAAATCTTCACAGATGCCGACAAATTCGTCATTCCTCCAAGGAGTGGCTGGTCGGTTCAAAGCACCAATCTTACAACTGGCAGCCCAACGCTGAACCCCATAGGCCTTCCAGGCTTCTTCCCCCTCCTAAAGCATTCATCAAACATGTCCCTGAGTTTAGTATTTCTTTTGAAATGTTGTACCTCTCTTCAGGTCAGTTCTGGTCAGAGCAATGTCTTTCTGATACATTCCCAGGAGTAGTTCAGTGTCTTCTACAGACTGTTTTCTGCGTCTGGAGGTCATTCTTGTCTCACTCACCCCCAATGTTCTATCCCCAGAGTCTATCTTCACAGAGCAGCCAGAGTGGCGGTTCCCATTTCACAGAGGGAAGAAGCTGAAGTCTTTATGATGGTCTAGAAATCCCTCAGATTGGCCCCCTTCTATCTCCCCAAGCCTATCCTTCCAATTTCACTTCTGTTCTATTCCCTGAAGACCCTGCCCTGCCTTTACCCTGGTCCATCCCCCAAATCATTCTATCTCTAAATTCTTTCAAGTCTGTGCTAACTTGTACCTTTTCAAGGTCCTTTTAAAATTAAAACCCCAGTGATGCGCCCCTCCCCCCCCCCAAAATTAAAACCCACTCTCCACTTCTCTAGCACTTTCAGTGGCCTTTACCAAGCTTTATAATCCCTGCCATGCTGCACTTACTGTCTTCAAATAAACTAAACCAATGCCCCTATCAATGCTTCCTCATGGCACCCACATGTATTCAAGAGTAGAGCTGCTCCATAGTATTCCCTTGGCTATGAATTTTTTGTTGTTTTTTCAGTTTGGTTGTTTTTTTTTGGGGGGGGGGGGGCATTACTGCCTCTGGTGGCGTGGGAGCTACCCAGTGCTGCTCCTGAGAGCCGCCACTGGGTTTGAACCGCCAAGCCTGCAGGCCGCAGTCCTGCACTCAACCACTTATGCCACCGGGGCTCAGTCTCCCCTTGGCTATGAATTTTAGGAAAGCAGATGGCCAGGACTTTCTTCTTCAGTGTTTCTGGGAGGGTCTGAACCATCCATGTAAGGTAAGTTGTTAGTTACTATCAAGTCAACTTGAACACATGAAGACCCCATGTGTGCTGAGTAAAAGCACTGCAGCGTGCTTTCAAGGCAGTAACCTTTCAGAAGCAGATACCTTTACTTCTGAAGTGCCTCTCGGTGCATTAGAGGCACCAACCTTTCAATTAATTGCTGTATATTTATCCATTTTGGCCACCCAGAGATCTATTCTTGGTTTCTAATAACTAAAATTAGTAAATTCATTTATCCATCAGTCACTTGCATAACTCTTAGGACGTGTCAAGGATCCTTCTAAGAACTTTAGAGATCATTACAAATGATTTTGTTTTGTGTATTGATTCTTATCTGACTCTTCATACAAGGATTTCAGTTTTACAAAGATAAACATCTTTGTTCTATTCACTAATATATCTCTGCTGCCTAGAACAGTGCCCAGATAATCAGGAATATGTAATAAATGGTTGTATAGTGAATCAAATATTTCTCCACTAGTTCTCTCCACAATAACTAAATTCACATCGTTCTTGCATTCTCAAAGCCCTTGGTGCTTCTTAAACTTCTTGCAATCACTCCCTCTTCCTGGAGTGTCTTCTACTTTCTACTGCCCCATAAATTGCTGTTCATTTTATCCTTTGCATCTTCAGGAGATCATGGCCTCCCATGAAGACCTTCTTGACCACCTACAGACATAGTCAGGAATTCCTTTCTCAATGTACGCTATCCAACCAAGCATTCTTTCTGAAGAGACCATGCTCTGGGCAAATGAAGGCAACAGACTCTTTCCACAGGACCAGGACATGGAAAAGACACCTGGACAGCATACACGGGGGGGGGGGAGGGGGGGGGCTGGAAAGCCTCAGTAATCACATATTCCCCACCATACTGCGGGTCTCTAGTCATGAGATAGATGTAAGCTATATTCTGGATAGAACACAAGAGGAGAGAGGAGGAAGAACAGAGGCCAACTGCCTACACCACCAAACAGCATTTGGCCTTGATAGCTAGGGGCAAACAAGACATCGTGCTTGGTAAAGCAGAGGGGCAGCAAAGAGAGAATAGCCCCTCAACAAGTTGAAGTGACACAGGGTTCCAGCAATGGGAACAATTGTGAGGGTGGCACAGGCCTGGGTAGTGTTTCGTTCTGTTGTACACAAGGTCACTGTAAGTGCAAACTGGCTTGTTAACACTGAACAACAACAACATAAGACAAGCAAACAAATAACAGACATAGCAAATATAGACAATGACTTCCATGGAGGGTTTGGGAAAATGACAAAGTCAGTTCAAGATGACTAGGGCTTTCAAGGTCATGAGCCCAAGATATACAGAAGACCACACCTGTCTCCAGTGAGAATAGAACTGGAGTTCTTTCTGTCTTCACCTCTTGGACAGACCATGTATCTTCATTCACGTCCTTTCCCCCTGAGTCACCCTCAGGTTGCTCGAGAGTGAAGTTCCAGAACTTCTCAAAACCCAATAAACCTAGCGAGGCTTGACCTAGAAGAGTTGAACTTCTTTGGCAGGACAACACCATCAAGCTTTAGTTAAGGACTGTTCTCAGCTAACCAACCTTGATTTTGCATTTTCCAGAAATGATTCTGTGAGTACTTAGGCACAGTCTCTTTAAACAAACAAAAAAACCTCTTGCCATCGAATCAATTCTGACTCACGACGACACCCTTCTTTAAAAGCTACTAGATAATTATGTTCTCTCAAGTCTCTGTAAGGCAGACCACGGTGAGAGAAGGGAGGGAAGCTGTTTGTTTATTCCTTAGGCAAGCAGCATAGAACCATCACCTTCCACAGTTCCTGGCCTGTGAGAGAACTCTCATAGCTCTGCCATGGGGGCTTATGCAGCAACAGCTGGCCTATCTTGAGAATGACAGACACTTTGCCCCTGTTCCCCAGCAGATGCTGCGGAAAGCAGCCCCCTGCAAATCTATCAGTTACTTAATGTTTCCAGTCGTCCTCCCCTCCCATCTATGAATAACTTGGTTGAAATGCCAATGCTCCTTTCTATCCTTTTAACGAATTGCAAATTGTTCTTCTGTATAAACCGGTCATGTGTTGCATCCTGCATGCAGGGAAGCTGCGTATTTAAGATTTTAGCCTGCCTCTAATAAAGCTCTGGCCCTGAAGTATCTTACTGCAGAGACCCCCCTGCCCTAACTTTTGTGTTTTTCCGGGCAGATCATACCCCTCTTACACCCATTCGATTTGTAAGCTAAGAGACCGTCTCTGCATTATCTTACATTGAGAGTATGACCCTGTCATTAAGATAACCTGCTGAGAGATCGCTCCAAACACATGGACCAATTATTTGCTTTGTGGCTCACCCTAGGAAAAAGTTGCTGCCAGTTTAGAATCAATCTCTAATTTTGCTTAAATTCATGTTTTGAATATATACAGGATCTTCCCAATCAATCGTCTGCCAAAGTTTGTATTCAAGAAATAGATCTTTAGTTTTGTGTTCCAGAAATAAATTCTCTCTAGGCAGGATTTTATTGAAAGCTTTTTTTAAATTAAAATTTTTTTATTGTTCTCAGGGGATGGTACATAACAATCTCGGCTTACTATTTTTTAATTTGGTGTTACCAGCAGTAGTCATAATGTCTTTTAGCCAAAAATAAGACCAAACTATTCATTGTTGGAGATTATCCTTTGTAAAACATATTTGTTTACATTTATAATTTACAATAATAAAAAATCTAAATTACCACGAACAGAAAAAAAACAAATTTCATATTGAATTTAGCAGATGCTCTAGGTTAAGAAAATGAAAAGAGTAGAGGTTGTTCCTTAACAAGAAGAGAATTACTCCCCACCCCCATGAATGAATCTCATTTTCAAACCTAAGAATGAATTGCAAATAAAATATTTCATTTCTTTAATTGTATGAGTCCCCAATAAAATGATTTATTTTAAAAAAAATAGTGGGTGAAACATGCAGATAATATAATATGTTTTCATTTTATGAATGTACAATCTGTGACTTTTTCACAAGATACTAATTTCTTATTGAAAACTTGTAACAAGTCTTATAGATTAGCACCCTTCTTAAAGAGGGATTATACTTGAGAAGGACACAGCAGGAGGTACAAAAAGGAGACTGGATTTAGCCAGGCCACAAGGTACTTTCTATGGCCTGGCAACAGAGAGAAATAGGATCAGATACTCGAGAGAGGTGGCTGGGCTGCAGCACAGAATCTGACACAAGGAAGTCACACAAAGCCTAAGAGCTGGCCATCTGCAGAAGTCCTCTGGGCAGACTACCTCCTGGAGCGCAATGATGAGGGTCATCCAAAACTGACTATTTCTCCTCTGGTTCTTTCTGTTACAGAGCAACTCAAGTGTTAGGAAAATTGCCCCTCTGCTTCTTCTTCATAGGGGATGGTTTTACCTTCTGAGATTGCTAAGATGTCAATACTTCCTTTCATAAGAATTCTTCAAAGTATTTAGAACAACACTGTTCAATAGAATGTTCTGCAGTGATGGAGACGTACTCTGTGACATCTAATACAATAAGGACTGACCACTGAGGTCATGAAATATGCTCGTGTCCCTGAGGAAGTCACTTTGAAATTTTATTTAATTGTCATCAATTTTAATACTCTCTGTGCTTGATGGCCCCCATATTGGTCAAAGCAGATTGAGAGACAGGTCTCATTACCTCTTTGTCCGAAATCTTTCTTTCTGTTAAATCATTCTTGCTTCTGCATTCATTTATCAGAAAATATGACTTGTAGAGCCTTCTCATGGGGTAGCCCTCTCTAAATTTTAAAGGCATGTACTAGTAAAGTCTTCCATAAAGATTACTTATTTGGATACCTGTAATTTTAGATCTAAGATACTAAGATATTGGATATTCCTCTCCTTAGACATAATCTAGCAAGTAAGCATTTGGGACATAATTTCATATTTGGGGCTTACATTAATAACCCAGATGTGTTAGTTTAATTAAGTAAGCCCATTTTTTTCTTGATCAGTTCATCCTATAGGGAGAAAGAGGGCACTTTCTACAGAATTACAGCATCAGAAACTCCCAAGAGCAGTACTACCTGTTCTACTCACAGTTTGGTCACTGTGAGTCAGAATCTGCAAAATGACCATTGATTTCTATCTTCTCAGATCTGTGCCGAATTTCTATCATCTTCTGTTTTCTTTCTCTATGTTGATCTACTTCCTTCACTTTGAGGATTTATGACTCTCCACATTAAACTACTCAGAACTGTAGAAAACAACTTAAAAACTCAAATATAAATATTTTTAATATTTCTTTGGAAGAGTGTCCATTTCTTTTGTCTCCCTCTCAAAGTAGATAATAAATTATAACTTTCTCAAACTGGGAGGCAAAGACCTGTATAGAGGTATAAATACAGCATGTATATATGTAAATACATTTATATAAAATGACAGGGGAATAGAACTATGTATATATATTTATTTATAAAGTATTACAGTAGTAGGTGGACACTAGGTCTCCACTCAAGTATTTCCTCTATGCAAGAACAACTCATTCTACTAACATGGCATTCTGTGATACTCACCTTCCCTGACAGAATCACTGAAGACAAAATGGGTGCATAAGCAAATGTGGTGAAGAAAGCTGCTGGTGCCGGACTATCAAAAGACATTGTGTCTGTAGTCTTAAAGACTTGAAGATAAACAAGTCGCCATCTAGCAGAGAAGCAACAAAGCCCACATGGAAGAAGCACATCCGGCTGTGGAATTATGAGGTATTGATGGGATCAGGGTTCAGACATCAAAAACACAAAACAAAACAAACAAAATGCATATCAATGGAAATGAGGGGGAAGGCAGAGTGAAGACCCAAAGCCCATCAGTAGTCAACTGGACACGCCCTGTCAGAAGGGCAGTCAAGGTGCTGTATAACACTGATGAAACACACAACCTTCCTAGCATAGCCTGAATTCTATCAAACAAATCTGGCAAGACCAGAACATGTATACTGGTACAGATAACAACTCACAACACAGGGAACCCAGAACAAATAAACGCAGTAAGGAGAGTAGCGATACTTAGGAGGGTAAGGCTTGGAGTGTGTGGGGGTGGGGGGCGGAGAAGGAGGAGTAAGGGGAAACCAATCACAATGATCAACATATGGACCCCATCCCAGGGGGACGATAGGAGAAAAGTGGGTGAAAGGAGACAGCAGTTGGTGTAAGACATGATAAAAAAAGGAAGAATTTATAAATTATAAAGGTGGCATGGGACAGGGAGGGTGTGGGATGGGAGGAGAAATTGAGGAGCTGATGTTAGGGGCTCAAGTAGAAAGAAAATATTTTTAAAAAGATGACAAAGTATGTACAGATTTGTTTGACAAAAAGGATATATGTACAGATTGTGATAAGAGCTGTAAGAGTCCCCGATGAAGTATATATATTCTAAAAGAGTAATTTTCTCAAAAGACAACAAACATATTCCAGTGAAAAGAAAACTTCCAGTTAAACTTCTCCTTTTAGGCATCCCAAGTGGCACTGATCCAAATCAAAGAGAATCGTAGTCTCTGTGTGGGCAGGGCCAAACCCTTTCCTTCCCCTCAGCTCTAGACAGGCACCTCAGAGTGACTTTCAGATATCATTTTGTGCACCCAATATCCTGCATGTTTTCCAATGAATCAATAACAAATTGCATTAGGTGCATACTAGGTGATGCATGCTGACACTCTTCAAAGAGAGAGAAATAGAGAAACTAAGTTCAATTGGAGGAGCTTAAATTACTTCAGAACTCTGAGGGAACATCAAAAAGTTGTGGGGAAAATGAAATTCAAAAATGAAAAAATATATACCACTTCATCTCTCAACATAAGCTCCCTCGAGGCCATGTCTGTTTTGTAAGCAAAGAGATCAGCCATTTAGTCCATCCCTAAAGAACCGAGTGCCTGTGGATCTAACCACGAGAGTGTCATCTTCTTGACATTATTGAGTGAAGAAAAGTAGGTGCATTTTGAAGATTACAAAGCAAAAGAAAAAAAAATGAAACAAGCAAAAGAAGTCCAAAGGAAGCAAATCAGGACTATAAGGTGGATGCCTAAGTATTTCCCATCAAAACTTTCCTCAAAACTGCCTTCACTGAATGAGATGAATGAGCAGGAGGACTATGGCCCGGGTGGAGAAAGATTCTTCAGTGGAACTTTCCTGAGTCCTGTCCTGTTAAAACTGGGCCCACTTTCCAAAACACCCTGGTAGTAAGGATACACTTTCATTCTCCAGGAAACCAGCAAGCAGAATGCATGATTGCCAAGGTTTTTGCTCTTGACTGGTCCACTTTTGCTTTGATGAATCGATTCCACCTCTTGGTAGCCATTGTTTTGATTGTACTTTGTCTTCAAGGTCCTAAGGATCAAGTCAGGTTTCATTTCCTATGACAATTCTTCTAACAAATACTGCAGGTTCTTAGTCCCACGTGTTTAGATTTTTCACGGAGACTCATCTGCAGCAGATCGGGTGCAAGTCTTGGCATCCCTTAGAAACTTCACTCAATTCTAATTTCCGTCAGAATTATGCATGCTGAGCCAGCTGAGAGTGTCTGTGATGTTGACTAAAGTTTCAGTTGTTCGTAGTTGGGTCTTTGCGATTAGCACATGAACGAGATTTTTTTCTCCTGCCAATGGAGACGGATCATCTGCCTGCTATCAGCTTCATCTTCAGCAGTGCCTCGTTCCTTCATAAAATCAGTTATCCATGTACTACAGTGCTTCCCTGAAAAAAGACTTACCCATAAAATAAGCGCTGGCAGGATTTCTACGCATTTGTGTAATATAAGCCCCACCCTGAAAATAAGACCTAGTGATGGGCGTGGCTATGCAGCTTCTGCACAACCCATGCATTTCGTCGAGGATCGTGATGAAGACGGGCAGAACTTCTCATCTGCAGAGTCTTGATTTTGCAGTCAACAAGACATTGAAAGACCATTTGTGCATGGAAATTAACGCCTACATTGAAAATCGAATGACAAGAAATCAGCGTGGAAACTTTGTGAAGGTTAGACTACAAGAGGTCGGGATTTGGGTGAAGAATGCACAGGATAACATCACCGACAGTTTTGTTACCACTGCGCTCCGAACAGGTTACATGGATCAGAGCTGCTCATTTACTGAGAGCTCTACTGCTCCACATGAGAGATTGGGCCCAATGGTTCAAAAGGAAATAGAGTCCCAAGAAATTCAGGATGGAATTCAGTGTTTGAAGAGTTATGATGATGCTCCAGAAAAAGACTTAACTATGTTTGAATAAATGTAGATTGCTGTACCATACTTTAGGAAAATAACACATCCCCTGAAAATAAGCACTACAGTGTCTTCTTGAGGAAAAAAAAATATCTAAGACCCTGTTTTCCTTCCAGGGGCCACGGTAGCTGCTGACGGATTTGGGGGTTGCCACCATAAACTTACCGCAAAGCATCAAGGATCATACCATTCTTATACCCAAGCTTCATCATGCATTTGATGTTTTTCTTGGTTCAATTTTAACAGAATTTATGTGATTCTTTTCATACTGACGTCTTATATTTCTTGGTGCCTCATACCAGAAAGTGTCAGACGTGTTACAACAAGTCAGTGTTGTCAGATTTCTGGACTGGGTTTACCCTGGTGCTTTGCTTCACACGTTGAAAGAATTCGAATGGCAGAAGCCCTTTTGTAATCCAAGTGAGTTTGATGGAGGAAAGGGAAAGTTTCAGGTATTACAGTTTTGAAAGGATGCACACTATTTCTGGAAAGCGTGCTATGTAAGCCTCGCAGGGTTTGCAACTGGGTGGAAAAAAACACGTGGAAAGAATATTGGAAAGAGGTGCAGGGAACCCACCTTCAGGAACAGTGGAATCCCGGAGACCAAGAGGGCTCCAAAAGGGAGGGTACTGAGGGAGCACGCAGGTGTGTGTGCATGCCCCCCCCCACCCCCAGGAATCTCTCTGTCTATAGCATGCACCTGAGTAAAAGAGGGACTGGCCATGGGGCAAGAGGGTGATGAGGCCAGCTGGGCTGTGTTCCTGGCTTATTCTCTCCCGCTAGCTGGGGGAGGTGTGGTTGATGGTTTTGGTTGAGTCTTGGCCCAACTGTGTGATGCCATGGCACTGGGCCTAGTCTGTGTGTGCAGGTGGACTCACAGGGGCTGGACTCAGGGGGCTTGTATCTAAGCATGCTCAGTTTGGATCTTTTCCTTAGGTGTCCAATTAGAGTGCTGGAACTCCCTGCAAGCCCTCTGTTTTGGCCCTATGTGAGCATTTTGGTGACAACCACTTTCTAATCCTTAATCTGGAATCCTAATAGTAGAGTTCATTGTGGTTGTAATTTTGTTTAAGTCTGTGCATACTTTTTTCATCACATGCATTCCCATGAAGACCCTTTTTTGAAAACCCTTTTTACTTCCTCAATATTGCAGATAGTTCTTCAAAGAGCCAGTAATGATTGCTATTAGATTGACTCCAGTTCACGATAACTCAGGTGTGTTAACTCGAGTAGACCTGTGTTGCACAGAGTTCTCAGAGTCTGCAGGCAGGCAGAATAGTACTACTCTGTGGAGTTTTCAAGCCTTTCAGAAGCAGATTGGGAGGTTTGTCTTTTAGAGTGTCTTTGGGTGGTTTCAAACCACCAACCTTTCGTCTTCCAAAAAGCAATCTCATTGACTCACAACGACTTACACATCAGTGCATAACTGCCCTTGTGAGTTTCTAGGACTGTAACTTTGTATTAAGAGCAGTACTTCATTTGTGCCACCCAAACCTCTATTGTAGGCTGTTCCATAAACAATCAGTGAAACGCATGAAAAGAAGACTATAAGAACTGCTGGAACATCTATTTGCAAAAGCATGGTGCAAAGTGAATAATGACCCTTCCTAGATCTGATTTACATTCTCATGCAAATGTAAATTCATTGCATCTATATCGATTTCTCGTGACCCTATAGGCCAGGATAGAATTATCATGGCTAATGGAAATAGAAAGCCTTTCCTCCTGTAGAATTCCTGGGGTGATTGAAAATACCATGAGTGGGGGCAGGCACGCCTGAGTCCTCGAAGTGACATCCATGTTCTTCAACCCTTAAAAGAGGTCTTGTGCTGCAGATTTACCCAGTGCAATACGACGTCATTTGACGCTTCCTTGAGTGTTGGTGGTGGATCCAAATAAGAGGAAATCTTTGACCACATCCATCTTTTCTCCACTTATCATGATGTTATCTACTGGTTTAGTTGTGAGGACTTGGGTAATGGAGCCCTGGCGATATAGTGGTTGCATGTTGGGTCGCAATCCAAATGGTTGACAGTTCACAACCATCATCAGCTCTGTAAGAGGAAGGTTGCACTTTCTACTCTCATCAATACAGTAGAACCCTAGTACTCAAATGCAACCGTACTTGACATCAGATTTCAACACGAAAGGTGGAGAAAATATTGCATCAGAGAATGAGCAAAACATCAGAATCTGACCCAATGCATATGAGTTTTGAAAAATGCATCTCATGTGTCTGTCACTGGACATTAGTTGGCATGACTATGTGTTGTTTAAACCTTTTGCTTTGTTATACTTTCCTTAGTTTTTGTGGCTTTTTGTACTGTTTTTAGATAAAAAAACAAAACATGGATCCCAAGAAAGAGGTTTTTGAAAAGAATCATCATGATAGAGAAGAACTGGTTAACCATGTTATCAACATTGTTGATGATGATCGAGTATAAAAAACAGTTGAAGGCGATGCCAACAGCAGATGACATTAGACAGAATTTTTAAAAGAGAAAGCCAGCCAGGTCCTAGTGAAAAAAGGCAAAGAAGGGGGAAACACTCCTGAAAAGCAGCTACCAGTTGATTTTATAGAAGGGATACAAAAAATGACACTCTTTATATACCTTCTCTCCACATCTGTATCCACAGATCCAGATGCAGATCCTCATCAATCTCAAGGTATGGGCCTTACCGTTAAAAAAAAACTTTCTTAAAATGTTGTGTTTCTTATTTGAATTATATTAAACTCTGAACTAACTTACTTTGAAATTTCCTGTGTAATGCTTTGTATAAAAAGGCAAGGTTGGGGCAAAAACTTGGTGGCCAAGAACAGACTGATTCATTTTTATTAATTAATCCAGTTATTTCTTATGGGAAAAAATTGATTTAGAACTCGACTGCCTTGCATCTCGATGCGTCTTCTAGAATGGACTAGCATCAAGGTCAGGGTTCTACTATAGTCACAGTCTTAGAAACTCTCAGGGAGTAGCTCTGAGTCAGCATTGCTTTGATGACAGGAAGAGCGAGTTACACTGAGTTGCAATACTGAAGGCTGCAGTCGGTAAGCTTCCTCAGCAAATCCTCCTTGCTTTCAACCCATAAGGGTGTGCCACCTCCATATCACAGCTTGTCAATAAGCCACCTTCCAATCCTGATGCCATGTACTTCTTCATATGAAATACCTTCTAGTATTAGCTGCTCAGCATACTGGAGCAAAGTTTCTGCTCAATGGCTGCCAAGACTTGCACCCAGAACTGCTGCAGACGAGAGTGTCAATGAAAAGTTTAAAGAAAGAGGATTAAAAACCTGAAGTATTCTTATCAGAATTGTCATAGGAAATGAATCATGGCTTTATTCATAGGATCCTGAAGACAGCACCTAACAACAATTAGATCTGAGAATTACTAAGTAAATTAGATTTCTTAACGTGAAGTACAACCTCAGAATAGATTCTATTAGACAGAAAGGAATTCTTTCAAAGTCACCCCATGGTCACCAGAGAGGCCCCTCTTTTGTGTACTTGCGTGAAAGAAAGACTTCTGAAGACAGAAGGGGGTAAGTGGGCTGAAGACAGAGGGGGAACAGGATTGAGACTCTCAAATGAGTGCCTACAAACTCATACCCACAGAATGTCTTTCATTTCTTCTAATCCATATTCCTTTACTAAACGGCATGTATGCGGATCCTTTTTGTGTGCTTTCAATAAAAGCAAACAACTCCTTTTTCACACGAGGCACAAACTGAGGTCTCTTTGATCTCTCTAAGCTTCTTAGTTATCTTGAAAAATCTTAGGGCACAGAGTTCAACCTCTTATGATGAAAGACCCAGTATTAATTTTATCACATTGAGTCAAAGCATAAAAGTCATTAAATACATTCACAGGTGCCAGAACTCCATGAGGTATAATTAAATTTTAACCAGAACTCTAAACTGCATGAATTCAAGGGAAATATTACCTTCTTAACACGTATCCTTTCAAGAAAGTCTTTCATCTAAATGGTGATTACCTCTGACTTAGGGTCTTTGCAGGCAACTACTGCTAGGTGCAAGAATGGCCTCAAGTCAGTCCTGGAGAAAAGGTTTATAACTACATGGGACTGAAGAAACAGAAGAGCCAGATCTTATTCTTTTCAGAAGACATCAGAACCCAAGGAAGATCATCACTTTAGAGTATACACAACAAAAACAAATGGCTGTCTAGGCGGAAAGTGTGTATAATTATAGTTTGACTCTTCTGAGAAGTTGAGTGAAAAGGGAATGAGTAGGAGGAAAAATCCGATGATCCTAATCAGCAGTCCCTTTATTTGGAAGTGGTAATTGGATGGAGAAGTGGACAGGTGTCAGGGCCCCTAATCAGTCTCGTTTCAATAGGAATAGTTTCTTATATTTTTATAAACATATGTATGATACTTCCAGGTAGGCTTTTGCCTTTCCAAACAATAAAGAAACTTTGAAAACTCCTGAGCTAGATGGCTGCCCTGCCACATAATTTACAAGGAAGAGAGCAAAGTTTTACTCACAGCAAAGGAACAAGTTTGCATATAAGAAAATATTTGTTAGGTTTCAAAATTCACTGCCATCTAGTCATTTCTAACTGACAGTACCCTGATATGAGGGAGCAGAACTGCTGCATAGGGTTTCCAAGGCCGGGATGTGCACAGAGCAGACTGTCTCATCTGGTCTTTTCTTGAGCAGCCATGGCACAACCTCTGGACCACCAGGGTTCCTTCTCTGTTCCCTCCCCAGAAAGACCTCTTGACTGCAGCCACACTTCACTGATATTCTCATGCATTTTAACAATGTGTACTACATCAGCTAATGTAAAAATAAAAACGATACAGCGGCCACCACCAAAGGACCAGAGTCCACCATGAGAGACAGGGACATGAATTGCACATCAGAAAGGCAAAAGTTGTCAAGACAAGTGCTTTGTAGGGTCTGTAGCTTTCTGGATGGTGAGACAAAAGTGCTGTCTATTGGAGGCTACAAAGGACTACATTGAACTTATCCTAGCAAAGCCTGATGGGTAATATTCCAGTGGCCCAGCTCTAGCCATTGTGTTTCCAGTTCTGTCTATGTTCTCTTGGAGATTTCAATGACTTCTGTGTTTCTGACATTGCCCTCTAGGCTGGTACTCCTTGCTTCTATCCTGTTATATCTTAGAGTCAACAGCCTACTCTTTCATCCAATGGGTCCAATATTTAGCATATCTTCCCAAGCCCATATTTATTGGTATATATACATATAGAGGTACATATATAGTATTATATTTTAAATCAACAAAATGGTGTCACACAGTCAGCTAAGCAACAAATCTGTGCATCACCTTAGTGTCTCCATTAGTCTATGGCACAACTATCTGTTAGTCTGTCCTCTTTCTGCAGCTTCTTCATTCTTCACGAGACAAGAAGCCTCCTCATTTCTTCCCTAGACAATTGCATTAGCCTCCAAATTGAGTCTTTCTGTCTTTCCTGACTTATTGGCTGAGAAAACAAACAAATAACTAAAACACTCTAGGCAGCAGTCATGCTAAACCGATACCACCTACAACATCTGCTGATGTTTCCATTATTGGAGTCCATCAGTGGCTCCCAACCAACTGCAGAAGTCGCTAGTGCTTATCATGGCTTACAAGGTCAACTACAACCCAGTCCCGATCATTTCCCTGCTAACACTTTCAAAACCTAGGACACATAGAAGCTCTCGGAGGTCCCAAAAGATGCCATGCTCTCAAATGTGTCTTTTGTGACAGTTTTTATTGTCTAGAATTTCCCTTTTCCCCCTTTCATTTCTGGAGACTGCTTCAGTGGCACCTTCTCTTAAAAGCTTTCTCAGACAGTCCCCAGAGTGATTTACATCCCCATCCCCAGTCCCTGTATTCTGTATTAGAGCTGGAAATGGTAAGCACTGGGTTTGTAGAGGCTAAACTTTACAGAGCACTTGGTAATGTGGAGGGGCAGTGAAAAGGAGGGAAACCTTCAAGGAGTGGATGGACACAGTGGCTACAGCAATGGACTCAGGCACCAGAGCAATTGGGAGATTGATGCAGGAGCAGGAAGGGTTTCTTCCTCCCATGCGTGGGGTTTCTATGGGTCAGAAACCCATAGAACCATGGCACCTACCAGCAATAGCAAAAGGTTGCCAGTGGGAGCCCTCATTTCATTTTGAATTGTGACATAAATCTGGCCTCCACTGAGTTCGCTGAGACCATTAATACCCAATATAAAAACTTTTTATCTCAGGTGGTGTGTATTAGAAAGTAGATTCCTACTCCACCCTTAGCAAGCAAGCACAGAGAAGGGCCGTCTGTCTCACCCACAGAGACTTGTCTGCTGTGCCCATATTAGAAATTGGGGTGCCAGGCACTCACAGTCATGGGTCATACCCTGGCCAATGTGGTTAGTTACCAGCCCCCTGAATCAATCCTGTAAATGTTTCTTATCTGCAATCCTGTACTCATAACAATGCTAGGCCTTTACCTGTTCCAAAGTCGTGCCTACAACAGTTCTGCCAACAGTCATGATTTGGGACAATTTTCCAGGGTTTTATGTATTCTATAATTAGCATGTGGCTATGAATCCTTTGATTACCATTATAACTCTATGCCAATGATTTCCCGCAACCAAATGATTTGTCTTTGCCCTATTTAAAACTTTATAAGGGTGCTTTTATTGTCTTCATATGAGCTCTGATGGCACAGTAGGTTATGTATCATGCGGCTAGCAACAAGGTCAGCAGTTCAAAACCACCAGCTGCTCTGTGGGCAAAAATGAGCTCGCTACTTCTTGCGAATATTTATCTTTGGAAACCCACAAAGGCAATGCTACTCAGTCTGTAGAGTCAGATTATGAGTCAGAATCGACTTGATGGCAGTTAGTTTGAGCTTTTTATGGGTTCTATAAAATATATTTTAATTTGAAGTCTTTTTCCCCTAGAACGGTTCACAGAGCACCCAATACTAAGCTCTAGTAGTACAATTATCAAACTTCTTGCATTAGTCAATGTGGCGTATCTCTCTAGCTCTCCAAACACGTGCGGCACGTCACTGGTTAGACACTATCTTAGTGCCACCAAAGGCTCACACAGAACCACATACATAATAGGGACTCCATGAATACTTAGACTTCGAGAAAAGTTTGGCCTAGAGGTCCCTGACATCGAAGGAGGGAAACACAGTAAAAGAAAAAAATGTTAAATTGTATTGTCACTTTCCGGTGGGAAGCTAGAAGCAAGTCATTTAACGTCTCTGAAACTCAGGCTTCTCACTTGACAATGATGATTAAGAGGTATGAAGGACCTCAAAAGAATTAGGTGCTTGACATAAGGAGAGATTTTTGTCAAAGATGGAGGCCACACTCTATTTTCCTTGTTTGTGGCTTATTCTGAGCCAACTCTCAGAAGAGAGCTAGACAGCATACTTCAGGAAGCCTTCAGAGGACCCTCCTCTTCTCTTTTTCCAGCATGCTCCCAGGAAGAGCATTCATTCAAGCTGTGACACGCACACACACACTTATCCATATAGGATATCTTGGTCTTAAAACATTGCAGATTATCAAAATAAGGTTTAACAGTCTTGTATCGGTTAAAGCTTGAGTTTTGTAAATGTCAAACAATCAGAACTTTCTTCTTGTAACTTCCTGAATGCTTTGCTTTTAAGCTCTGGGGAAATTTCCATTCGCTGCTATACTTGGATGAACTGTTAGGAGATGCTCCCAGAGTCTGCACAGAGCAGTGGGAAGTACAAGAAACATGGGCTCAGTCATGCGGAATTTGAATTCCTTGCCTTCGCTGCGTGACTTCAGTACCTCTGTTTCCACATCTGAAAACAAGGAGACCCACGAGACAGACTTATTCAGAGAAAGAAATGAGCTAGTGCTGGGAGAGCCTTTGACAACGTCTCTGCCATGTAGTCCAGCGTTGATAGATGCTGGATGTCATTCTTGTGGCTGTCGTGACTGTGCAATGCTGCTCAGAGAGCTATACAAATATCTGTTATCTTAAAAATAAGATAGCATTTCTACGAAGTCTCCTGAAGATGATATTAAGAGTACTCCCCTTGAGGGATAGAGAACAGAATCACTTTATATCAAATTATGCTCCACTTTTGATATGATGCTCTACTCAATTTCTTTAGAAGCATCCTGGGCATCTTTTAAAACACAGACAATAGAATTTCATGGGGGGAAAAGGTTTTTCAGGGGTAGGAAAGCAGCACTTCTAGGTAATAGCTCATCTTTCCTAGTACAATGAAGTTCCTGCCCATTGGAAATGAAGAGGTGGCCAACCGGCAAGCTAACCAGGCTGAGGAGTAAAATAAGTCCAGTCTTTGCTTGTTGTTCTGTTTTGTTTTTCCCTTAAAGTATTTCTCCAGGTAATATCCGCTCATATATTTATATTCCTCAGCCTGTGTTACCATGAGTCTTAAAATAGACATCAGTTACCTATAGCATTAGCTGAATTAAAGCCTCTTCTCTCTCAGGAAAGGTGAAGCATACACCTCAAAAAAATGGCTCTTGTTTTGCTTTTCCACAAAGCAGCCTAGAGTGAAGAAACAATAGCCATTCTCCTGAGAGTTTCTAGTATTTAAGGCTGTGAAATGGAAGGCCAGAAAAAGAAAATAGATCACAAGGGAAAAGCAAGAAAACAAGGGGTGGGGGTAGGGAAAGCACGTAAAAGAAAATTGACTAGGACTGCCTTCCACCTCGTCATTTGCACACATGCCTGGGGCCAGTCAGGAGAGGGGCTGTGTGTGGAGGGCCCCCCTGTGCTGATGAGGGGTGTCTCCTCTGTACAGCCCAATGGCCAAGGACAAAGGGGGGAGGAAGAACCTCCCACCAGGTGGGACTGGGTTGAGATGTTTGGAAGAACTTGTTTCTAGCATGTTGCAAAAGCAGGGTTGAAGTTTTCTCTAGAGATGTTAAAGAGACTGCTTCCTATATTTTTAAGGCACGGGTTAAAGTTATGGGATGTCCTAGATGAATAGTTTCCATTTTCTCTGTCCAATAACAATAACTGTTATTGTTAAAATAACAAAACCCCAACAACTCACAAACTTATTAGCCATCAGGAGTACTGATTCTACCGTTTCATACCCCTGGGGAGCACTTTTTTCCTAGTGAAGTCAAACCCATGGTGTTGATACCTGTGTTGACCTGTCCCATTCCTTCAGGCCCAGGGACATTCCCAGCCAGCAAGTCTGCACATATGGGCCAGTAGACCAAGAGGGGAAATGCCTCAGTGGGGCAAATGGTTAAAAGGCAGTGATGGGTTGGAAGTTTGATTCCACCCAAAGAGGTATCTTGGAAGTGTGAAAGAGGTCAAAAGAACTGGATACTAGATGCTTAGCAAAAATAGATGTTGCTACCAAAAATGCAGGCCAGACTTCTTTTCATCTTCTTTCCCCCCCACTTTACCTGCCTACTTTTCAGGCTATAGTCATCATTGGACCTTTCCCCTTGCCTTCTCCTCTCCCCACGCCTTTCTCTCACATCATTCATTCAGGCTGGCTCTTGAAATGGCTCACCTCACCCATGCTCTTGGTTATCTTGATGAGACACAAAGCTATGTCTTGGAAACAATATTTGATAGCTCTACACCATGCAATAAACCACAATAGCAAAGGTGTCAGCTAAAGAATCCACACTCTTGATTTATCACCACAAGGTGACTCTTTCTCCTTTTTTCACTTTAAAGAATAAGTACTTCATTGAAAAAGTTCTATTCAGATAAAAACTTTAATCTATGATGACTGCCATATTATAGAGTAGAAAGCAATTTTCTGTGTTTCCACACCGATGGAAAGAGTCCTACTAATTTTTAAAAGGCATATAATTATACTCACAATATAATATAGTCTATCTTAAAACATCCCATGTGATTAAACACAACAGAGGAATTGATCATTCCACCAGGATACATATAGCACAATAGTAAAGAGAAAAATCTTCTAAGAACTGGGAATGTACATTGGAGTTGAAAACATGGGGAATTTAGGATAGATGATCCCTCAGGACTAGTGATGGGAGTGGTGATACTGGGAGGGTGGAGGGATGGTGGAGTAGAAAGGAACCAATTTCAGGGATCTACATATAACCTCCTCTCTCAAGCACGGACAACAAGGAAGTGAAGGAAGGGACACATTGGACAGTGTACAATATGAAAGAGTAATAACAATTTGTAAATTATTAAGGGTTCATGGGGAAGAGGGAGGAGAGAGGGAAGGGAAATATGGGGAGCTGGTACTGCAGGCCTAAGTGGAGGGAGGATGTTTTGAGATGATGGCAACAAGTGTGCATACGTGGCCTGCATACAATTGATGCATGTATGGATTGTGATGGGAGATGTATGAGGCCCCAATAAAATGATTCTTTAAAAAAAAAAGGGGGGGGGAGCTTATACCAAGGGCTCAAGTGGAAAATGTTTGGCAATGAATGTGACAACATGTTTACAAATATGCTTGATACAGATGATGTACTGAATGTTATAAGAACTGTAAGAACCCCTAATAAAATTATTTTTTAAAAAGAAATAACATTAATATCCTTGCTACATTATATAGAAGTGCAAATTTTAATGAAGATAAAATATAGTATAGCTTAAAGCACCCACTAATGATACATATGAATGCCATAAATGCCAAAACATCTGTATGCACCACTAAAGATGTTAGGCATCAAAATAGGATCTGACCACCTAAATATTAATATAGTATGATAAAATGGGAACGTGTAGATATTTAAGATGATCATATGACAGCCATCATAAAATGTCATTTAACACATCGTGAAAGTTGTGGTAATAGTGAAAATGGATGAAATGAAAGATCTGAGACTTCCCAGGAGAGGTAGTTTAGTGAACTTTCACCTTCAAATTATGCCCTAATCTGGGTCTGACACTAGCTAGTGATATCGTTTTTAGCCTCAGTTGTTTGACCTGTAAAATGAGGGTGATATATTAACTGCTCCATGAGGTCACTTCCAGCCCTGACATGCTACGATCCCAATACACCATGAATGAAAGTCACCCTGTGCTGAGCGTATGACATTCAAACCGAAACTGGTTACCGAGGTGGTAATAAACTAATTATTTTTATTAGAAAACCTCGAGTTATTTGATAAGATTAATTTTTTCTCCAAATCAAAACCACAGAGAATCTTTCTTGGTGGATAGACATATTGGGAACACAGATGGTGAGGGATTTAGCTAACAAATGGACAAATGTCCATCATATGCTAGCCGAAGGTACTGCAATTTAATAGTGTTGGGAGTATTCAAGTGTGACCAACACTTAGTGCGAGGCTAGTTGGTGTTGGATTCGGGGCTACAGCTCCTTCATCATGTCTTGGCATTTATTTCGCACAGCTCCCTGGAGCAATGCTGCTATTTCCAGATTTCAGATGACAGGACAGTTAAGGTTTCAGGAAGTCAGGAGGACCCCGGTAGACTGCAGGGACACTGCCGAGCTGCTGCTTCCCAGCAGGGGACGTGGGTTTCTCCGCCCGCCCACGTGGCTGCACTCATTCTGCATATGAACAAGTCCATCAGCCAGAGTGAAGGAGAGAGAGAGCTTTCTCCTCTCAAATGGGAGAAGGAAAACAAGTGGGTGCTACCAAATGTTTAAAATCTTCTACTACAAGCTCTCATGGCTTGAATGGTGTCTTCCCCTACTGATGAGCGCAATAAAGAACTGCCTTGTGAGACGATGAATGATGAACACACGCAACTGCATCTTGGAAGAAAAGGAAAGTCCTACCAGGTCCAGCAGAAATGCTGAGTCACAGCAAAGAAGTAAACACATGGACTAGGAGCCAGACACATCTGCAGGACCCTGATAAGACCCCAAAAGAGCCAAACAGCCCGCTGAACTGCTTCTATTACTCTAGGTAGAGAGAGTGAGACTTCAGAGAGCTAGGACTCTAGAGACATCAACTCTTGCTCTCTCCAACTCTGCCTGGGATGTGAACACCAATAAAGGTAATAATTCATGGGACTATGATGTCGAATTAATTGCGTGCTACCCACAAAGTAACCATTTAAGTTAGTTTTAAGATCGTTAGGTTGTTTGATGTGTTTGTAGTGAATAAACCGAGCATTCAAAAATGTCAAAGAGCATTAAGTAATTCTTGATTGTGCCACTCATGACAACTTGCGCATTTTAAAGTCCTAACTTGGTTGGAAATCGGGTCTTTGAAAACATATCTTTGAAGTTAACTTGAGGTCATAAAGGAGTTGGGTGGATCTACCACAAACTGAGTGATCCCCAATAAAAGAGAAGTTCTGAGAAGAGGCAGACTATGATAGCCATGTATCGATGGTGCTGTACTAAATTTCAAGACAAGGAATGCATGTGGCTACCAGAAGAGAAACTGGATTATTCGAAGAAGAAAGTGACCTCAGGAATAGAGGAAGGCTTTG
>PVJH01015806.1:0-52401 GCA_004026705.1 Nesogale talazaci
AAAAAAAAAAATCAAAATTTAAAAAGTGATGATACAAAACATTTAAAAACAAATACTGAGCATAGGTCATGGAAACAATTTGGGGGATGGTTCAAGGCATTTCACTTTTTAACTTTCTAGGGAAATTTTACAGCATACTGCGTATAAATCTTATTTGTTTTACTCACAGAGAAGTATTAGTAACAAATATTCTCTCTATGGTCTAAGTGGTCACAAACTACCAATTATGTGTTGCTTGAAAAAGGAATTCATCATCATATACATTAAGGTAACACCATTCAAGTATCTGGGGGTTAATAAAAATACACTTATATTTGGTGCAAATTTAATTTTATTAAACCTTACAATGAATGTTGTGGCATTATCATTTTCCATTGTGTGACAGTTCATTGGCTGGCATCTGAATACAGTACTTCTTTTGATAAATACACAATGGGAACTGACAAAGGGCGAGAAACTCACTGTTTAGTGATATATGAGGGCAAAAACAAAAGGAAAAAAAGATAACCAATTAATTTTAGTTTCTTTAGTATCTAACGCTAGAATGGTTAAAGTTTAAGCAATAATGCTGCTGTTACAGTGTACAAGAATATGGTTATTATTTCATCTGGCCCACAAAAGTCTGAGAAAATAAATTACAAGGATCATTATATTTGTAAAATCAGCCTAAAGTTTCTGTTGGGCAATGATTTAAAAGAGCTACTTTTCATCAAATATAATCTCAACATTTGTTCCAAATCACAGTACATAGGGAAGAATTTCTAAAATATTACACACATAAAATATCACTTTACTGGTGAGCAACTGCTTAACTTCAAAATCATAAAGGACGTTAAATTATATTTTGCCTGATATGGGCTTATAATCCCTGTCAGATTTATAGATTAGAAAATGAACATTTTAAAATCTACAATCCACTTATCTTTACAAAGTAGACTGGCATCCAATCTGAGTGAAATGACCTTTTCCGTTTCACCTGAAGATGTCCAACAGTGGAAGGTTTAATATTCAGTAAGTCTCCGGAGCATGTTTTGTGGACAAGTACTCAAAACTTACAGAACAACTCGCCAACACCTTGCTACAGTTTACACTTCGACACAAATCAGAACAATTAACTCAGTATTAAATTTACTCATCTGTGGTTTAAAAAAATAACACAATTTAAAATCTTTTATTCATCTCACAATAATTTTGAGAATACTTTCCGAAGAAGGCTGAGGTCACATTTATTAACCAATCCCCATTAAAATAAAATCATAGGCAATTTTCAGCTTTTAAACTAACTTAATTTTCAGGAACTTCCAGTGGCATTTGGAGAAATGACAAAGTGAGAAGTGAGAATTATATCCTGACATAAGGCATTTCAGTTATCTAAACTGAAGAACAGTTGTAAGTTCTCAAGTTTTAGTGATGGAAAACTGCTTATTTAAAGAAATCTTTATTTTCTACTAAAGCTGCACATATCAAGTTCACCTGTAAAAGAGCATGAGAAGGGCCTTACTTCAGGAGCATGTAACCCCTCGACTTCCTCGGCCCAAACGGAGCAAATATCAAATCACTTAAAAGCTCAACTGCTCATCTCTTACCCCATAATCAGTTTTTAGTTTTGAAAAAGTAGCTTGTGCATATATTTCATATACCACAGGTTAGAGCAAGTGATCTAAAAATATTGGTGTTTGATTTCTAGAATATCCCTAAATCACAAATTAGTAATATACACGACAGTTCAGATATTTCATCAACTATGCCCATAGTACATATGATATTGAAATCTCTTCGTTAAAAGATTGGTGAGTACATTATACTCAGCCCGCCTTTTTCAATGGGGAAATAAAATTTACAACCTAGTAAAATGAGTCTAGTGTTTAAATGAAATTAAACCTCAATTGTTGAACCCCAATCTGTTCTTTTGTTTACTTACTACTCTTCATTACAAGTTATTTTAATTGAATAAAAATGAAGACAACGCTAACATGACCATTTGCAATGATGACTCCTTAAATACCATTAAATCAACCCTCAAAATAAAATGTCAACACAAAAGCCCAAGTGATCCAGCTCATTAAACTCACAGGTAAACTGAAGTTTTCTTAAATCAATAAGAAGCTTTTTATTCAGAACAATTTCACTAAGACATTTGCAGGGCAAATATGCCTTCAAAAATCTTATTCTGAATAACAATAAAGTGCTGAATGATAATTACCTGAATTTTTTTAGTACTTTTCACTTATCGTAAGTTAAAAGAGCCCTTTCTGTGGCATTAGCAAAGCTGTTTAAAAAGTTTAAAAAAAAAAAAAAGCTAACTTTCAGTAAGGGAATAGGAAGCAGCGCAACCTTTGTGTATAACTATGGTGACAAATAATTGAGACCAAAATAATTCATGCAAGTTATTTTTTTTTAAGTATACTTAAGCTTGAAGAAAGAAAGAACACTGTTACTGACCTTGGAATCTATGACAGTAGATTGCGTACTAAAATACTTTTAATTATCCTAGATCTGATCTGGCAAGCATCATGCCACTGACATGCTTTAGCTCTTTTTGAAACTAAAAGTGATTTGCAGCTTCATTACTGAGTATTCAGTGTGACTCATTAAGCTGTGAGATAACAGTTTGTGATTAACTTTAAGCAAATTCTCTACACCTAACCACACCATCAGCACAAGCAGGACAATGCTGGAGCAGCATGAAAGGTGGGTCACTTTGTACAGACTCTTCCTGTGACTGCATGATATTTTAAGATGGCAGACCTAAATTTCAACTGGTTTAATGAGTTAGAATAGATTTGTTTCCCAATTTTAGCACACAATAATTTCTGTGGATCAGAGAAAGGAACTCACATGTGAAAAACAAAAAAACTCGAGCTCAGATAGCTAACCTGTAGCTCTCAAAAGTTACCATGCTACAGAGAACTTCCATGAAATGAGCTGTGTGAGAAACTTGGAAACGAAACAAAAAAGTGTTTTGAGTTGTTGACTAACTGCTGCATAGAAAATATGCTAACATACAACAGTCAAGTTTAAGCCGGTGCATAGAGAAGATAAAGCACTTATGGTAACTGCAAATGGTAACAAGTCCGTTAAGTTTGTACAACCTAGCAAAGGTCCATAAGGGAAAAACACTGTTAAGTAGAAATGATTCCACAAAAATAGAAACAGGAGCAAAGGCTGAAGAAGGAAGCAGGGGGGAAAAAGATCTTCGCTCATATAAAATTCATGACCAGTAAAGTATAAAGACATCACTAAAAAACAGTTAACTCAGTCCCAAACACCCAAAAGCAAACAAAACCAGAATGGATAAGCCTTTGGCAAACAATTTTAGAAGTTTGAGTATGATATCACATTTCTCAATAATTCACAAACAATATATTATATGGCATATTTATATTAAATACTGGGAAACCAATTCTGTAAGTTTGATGCTTATACTGCTTTAGCCAATGACAGCACAATGGTATCAAGCTTAAATGAATGCTGGTGTTATCACAACAGTGCTCATTTATGAAACTGTTCCCAATTCGTGCCTGAACAGTGCTAAAATACAGTCATTTTTATCACTTATCATCTATGAAGTGAAACAAAGGTTTCTAACTTTTCTGGGATGTGCCCTTTATAATATATTCTATGATTCACTATGACCCGCGCAGCAAGACACTGCAATGTGGTGTGATTTATGGGCTGGATCAAATTTTTAGCTATTTCCTTCTCATCCAATAAGTCACTAGCAGTTTGTTTGTGCAAGTTTGTCGCATCAAAATGTGCACCTGATTTAATAAGAAGATTCATGATGTCTGGATGGTTGTTCAGAGCAGCAATGTGTAGGGGACTGTTGTCATCGGAGTCTCTGACGTTCACATCAGCACCACATTCTATCAGTATCGCAGTAACTTGCAGAGATGGGAATTTGCAAACAGGGTACCGCCCTACACATGTAGTATTCTTGTCCACAGCCAGATGAAGAGGGCTAAAGTTATTCTTACCCCTCGGGTGCAGCTTCAGAAATCTGTATATAGTCTGCTTTTTGAAATGGTCCTGTTCTACAGTACAAGGAACTTTTTCTAACAAGCAAATTAAGTGCAAAATGATGGAGAGCGCCTTATTTAACTGTAAAGGGTCAGCTGGACACTGTGTTTGCTTGATAGCTCGCTCTATTTCAAGGACGCTTTTGCACAGTATGCCCATGAGATCATCAAATGTAACAGTAGTGCCTAGCAGGCCCTTAGCCCTATCCTGTAGCATGAAAGAGAACAGTTCTGCAAAAGATAATAAGCTACTGGCAGTCATTGGACTTAAGGGGTCCAAATTGTTCTGCTGCATATCCAAAGCATATTTCCATAGGTTGATGCATCTTTTGAAATTTCCAGAGTCTGCATAGACAGCGCCTCTATACCGAATATAATAAGAGGTATCAGGGTGAGAAGGACCAAGAATACGTTCTCTAATCAATAGTGCTTGCATTCTCATCTCATCAGGATCAGCAATAAGGCCTTCTAGTTCTTCTGCGCTGTTTACCTCCTTGGCATAATCATAAGCCATTATTAATGTCTGTGGTACTGGTTTGCTAATTACATTAGTCCTATCACTGTACCTCATGTTCATTGCTTTTTTCCAGTATTTCAATGCTCCAAGCAGATCTCTTTTTTTGTCCACAAACGTAGCTCCCAGTAGCTCTAGAGCATTGATACGTTCTGTCTTGCTAGTCTGTGCATGGTGCGTCAGAAAATCGACAATATTTGTGTGACCAGTCACACTTGCTGAGAGAAGGGGAGTCATTCCATAACCATCCTTTTCCATCTTGGCACAATACATAAGAAGCATCTTCATTATGTCCAAACTTCCAGATTCTGCGCAATCATGCAATGCAGTATTGCCTTAAGGAGAAGGAGAAAACAACAACAAATGTTTACAGAGACCAGGATATAAAATCATACATACATGTATCTCAGAATCTAAAGAAAACTTGGCAGCTCCAGGCCACTCTTAAGTAGAACACACTTTAATTTGATAACAGGAGTGTCAAAGTAAGCACACACAGTCAATGGTTCAAACCTATTAGCTGCTCCACAGGAGAACTGTGAGGCTGTCTACTCCGGTAAGTTCTGTCTTGGAAACCCTATATAGGGTTTCTATGAGCTTAAATGAACTTGATTGCTGTTAAGTTTTAGAATGAAAACTGACAGCAGAGGTTAAGGAAATACCTTATTATGCTTGTTGAACAAATGAAACGGTTAAATTAGGTATCAAAAGGTATCTACCATCACCGGATCTGACTCAAAATCCTTATGTCATTAGAACTTTAAACTGAAGAACTTACGGTTACTAAAATGAAATTAACGAGGTAATCTGTTTTGATGGCAACCAGTTAGCTTTTTAAAAATGTATGTATCACACATTTATAACTAAGGGATCTAGTCTAAAATGCGCAAGCTAAAATCCAACCTCATTGCCACCAAGTCCATTCTGACTTTGAGCAACCCTATGCAAGGTTTCTGAGAAGATATCTTTATGAGAACAGACAATTTGAATCACAGCTTTGGCCAAACCAACAGCATTGCCAGGGCTCCTTTGCTCCAATGTCCCTCTTCCTCTCTCACTGCCATCCAGTAAATGCTGACTCACAGGGACCCACTGTGGATTTTCAAGACTGTAATCATTCACCAACAGAAAGTCCAGTCTTTCCCTCCCAGAGCTACTGGTAGTTTTGAACTGCCAACCACACAGATGGCAGCCTAACACATAACGACGACACCACAGGGCTTCCTTTCCTATAATGCCTAAGATCTTATCATTTTATTCTAGTAGGCTGGGTTTTTTTTTCCTTCAGTATTTCTTATTGCAAAGAAATTTTATTTTAACCAAAATTCTCAGTAATAAAAGTATTTTCCTTAAAAAAGCTCCATAAGAAAAACAGGTCCACTGAAAGATGAAAAACATGTGGGTGGTTCAATGTGAACTTTAAAAGGAGACATCTGAAGCATCTTTTCATAATGGATAATTTCCCATTGTAATTTAATTTTTAAAACACTCTTTTTCGATGTACTAAACGTTCTAACATGTCCTGTTCTTCCCACACAAGGATAAATTGATGCATTTGTAAAAGTCTGTATGACGCATATTAAGACATTACAACTGCCCAGGTATTTGTATTCTAACTACCTAAGTTTAATGATAAACATTTTGCTAATTAACAAAATAGAAGTTATCATGCAGCCCTCTGATACCTAGTGTTTTCTGAAAATTTCAATATAGCATCATTTTAAACATGTGTGCAGAAAAGAGTTAACATGGCAGATTAAGATTACTGTCCCTAAAAGAGACAGTGGGCCAGGAGGAAGGTAAAAGGAAAGAGAGGAAGGACGAAGAAAGCAAAGCAAAGGACAGAGGTATAAACATAGCGGTGTACATGTATAAATACATTAATCCTCAAAAATAGATATTAGCCCATGTACATATATTTATATGGCAATACACTGAGGTAGGCTTTGGGTCTCTGTTCAAACCTCCCTCAATACAAGAACACTTTGTTCTAACCAATTGTTAGTCTGAGATGTTCCTCCCAACACTAAGCTGAAGACGAAACAGGTGCCTAAAGAAATGTGATGAGGGTGGATGGTGCCCAGCTATTAAAAGATATAGCGTCTGGGGTCTTATAGGCTTGAAGTTACACAAGCCGCTCTTCGGCAGTGAAGCAACAAGTCCACATGGAAAAAGCAACAAGTCCACATGGAAAATGCACACCGCTGGTGCGATCATGAGGAACCACAGAGGCTGGAGGGACACATAACAAACAAAAACATATTGCTGAGAATGAAGGAGGCTGGAGCAGAGATCCAAAGCTCATCTGTAGACAGTGGAACAATCTCCCCACAGAGGGGCCACAGGAAGGGGATGAGTCACCGGGGTGCAGTAAAGCAACCATGAAACACACTATATTGCTCTGGTTCAAACTAGACAGGAACATGTACACAGGTATAGAAAGGATGGGAGCTCATGATACACAGAACCCAGGAACAAGAATGGAAATAGTGATACCAGAAGGGTAGGGGGAAGAAGGGGAGAGGAAGGGAGAAAGGGGGGACTGATTACAATGATTGACATATAACCATACATCCCTCTACAGGGGGAAGAAAAACAGAAAACGGGGGAAGGGAGACAGCGGTTGGTGGGAGAAATGGAAAGAATAACAATAATAATCAGGGGATTATGGGGGAGAGGGGAGAGCTGATACCAAGGGCCCAATAAAAAGTAAATGTCTAGAAAAGAATGAGGGCAACATATGCACAAACATGCCTGATTCAATTGATGTATGGATTGTGGTAACAGTTGTACAAGCCCCCAGTAAAATGATTTAAAAAAAAATACTGTCCCTATAAAGTCTTGCTTGTAAGACTGGTCTTTAGCTAGCACCTGAAATTTTTCCATGATGACAAAAAAAAACAAAAAAACCCAAACCCAACAACTTCCTAATTGATAACAAATAACTCAGTCCACCTACCATAATCTGTATGTAGAAATGATAAAATGTCTGCTGAACATCTACTTTTCTTCTGGGAGTCTGGAACAGTAAGTATACAGTGGGCAGATTTTTCTTGCTAGGCAAAGAGTAGTATCTTCTCATGGGAGGGAAAAAGCTTAAGGAAGTCACATGAACCAACCCTCTTCAGACTACGCTTGAACCTTTTCCTTTTATGATCCAGATGTGTGTTCTTATAATCCTGCTGTCATAAGTCCCTTCTGTGAATATAACTATATGCTCAGCCATCTCCAAAGGGGTGGCCTTGAAGGCCCCTGTTGTAGTTACAGAATGTTGTGTCAACCTGAAAATATAGAAGCGAAGGGGTAGAATTTAACCTTGTCAATCAGGTTACAGCCTGATGGGACCTCTTGGTGGGTGTGGCCTTCTCAAAAGGAGAATTCTGGTAACTTCCTCTCTCACTTTGCTTCACCATCATGTTGGCGAGCCACGGGGATGAGACCTACCAGAGCCTTGTGATGCTTCCACTGCCATTGGATTCACAAGACTCGACCCACCAGCCTGTTATCTTCCTGAATTCTGCATCATTGCTTGTGGCTGTGTGAATCTGAAGAGGAATGTGTGGACTAGTATCAGACATGGACTTGATCTGGACTGGGACGGGATCTTTTCCTGTTATCTATCTATTTCATGATATAAAATTCTCTCCTACACATGAATGTCTCTGGATTTGTTTCTCTAGTCAACCCGGCCTAACACAGCCCCCAACACAGTATGACCGATTTAAACATGAACACGACATAAATAAGAAAAATCAAAAGATATTACACATTAGGACTTTAATCCCTACTCAACTTTATCCTGGTTAGTCTTTTGTGATAACTATGGTGACTACGTAATGACTCTGGATGTGTTTATTTTGGTCTAAGATTTCAATGATTTTTACTGGAATTAGTGTCTGATGGGATTTTCTAGTACTGTGTAAAGCATTCAAGTAGTACCACTTATTCAAAATAATTTAAGTTAAATACTTTATAGAGGTAAATCTGAATAAAATGATAATTTAGATAGGATTTCTCCATTGAAACTATTTCAACTCTAAGAATGCAAAAAAGTCAACTTTTTAATAAAAGTCTACACTGAAAAGATATTGAAAACCTACATTTTGAGAACACAGTTTTCAAAATGAGTGGACCTAAAAAATAATGAAAGTATTAAAGAAGACTTCACATTCGGTAATGCAGAAGTAAAATAACAACATTTAAAAAGAAAAACACGCTTGGCATTTACTCTGTTTCCTCCAAATTAGAGAAAATGTGCTAAGGGATCGATGAACAAAAAAAGAAAACTAGAAAATTAAAGCTCAGGGCTCAAGGCAGCTTCTGACCAACAATCTCTAGTAGTTCTGGGTCAGCTGAGAAACCAAGCAGAGTTCTTGACAGCCTTGCACAGCTGGGAAAGAAAACTGAAATATAGTGCCCACAAAAAACAAAGGGGACTTTGAAAACCCCACACTTTGGGTTAGGACACTGAAAAACTGCACTCCAGGAGCTAAGGTGAACTACAAATAGACTAGAAAACAAACAGTTCTAACCGCCAACAAAAATAAATAGAAAAGCTGAGCCCTGGAGGCGCAGTGGTTGTGTGCGGGACTGCAGCCCACAGCGTTGACGGTTCAAATCCAGCAGCAGCTCTCCAGGAGCAAGGCTGGGCTTCCGACCCCCATCAAGGCAGTGATGCAGAGAAAGAAAAAAAGGAAACAGGAAAGCCCTATAAGGGGTCTAAGACAGCAAACTCCTCATCAAGGACCGTAGAGGCCAGAAGATAATGGAATGAGCATAAAGGAAGCAACTGCCGACAGGCTTCTAGAATTGCATAAAGAATAAATGTGAAGTAAAACAGAATCCATATGGAAGTCTGGCGATGTGAATATACACATCAACAGAATGGATAACTGTGTAGGTAAAGCTACATAAATATTGATTTTGAAAACAGTACAATTCACACGAAGTTTGAAATACATGTATTTCAAGATGTAAAATACCCAACAGCAATAGCATAAGAGGCATGAGACTTCCAAAATGTGTTGAAAAGCATGGATATCACTTTGAAGACTAAGGTGTGCGTGACCAAAGCCATGGTATTAACTTTATTTTTCTAGAGGGAGAAGTTCCTTTATCCTGCCCCAGGCAACGCGGTCACAGGCACACTGCCATGGTATTTTTTAATCAGTTCATATACATGTGAAAAGTTAGTCAGTAAATAAGGAATACCAAAGAAATAATGCTTTTGAATTCTGGTGTTGGCAAAGAATATTTAAAGTTCCATGGACTGGCAAAAGAGTATACACAACTGTTTGGAAGAAGTACAACCAGAGCGTTCTTTAGAGGCAAGGATGGTGAGATTTCATCTTATGTTCTTTGGATCTGTTGTCAGGAGAGATCTGTCCCTGGAAAAAGCCATTACACTTGCTAAAATAGAGAGAGGCAGTGCAAAAGATAAAGGCTCTCAAAAAGCTGGACGGACACAGTGGCTTCACTCTATTGCGCTGCACTGGAACCAACCTGATAGTCCCTAAGGGTAACAAAGTGTCTAGGATTTATGTACTGTCCATCAAGAGGTAAAATGAGACGCTTATATTTGCCTTTGGGGCTGTCTGCTCCCCTCTAAAGAAGACTTGTTATGAGTTAGGACTGAGTTGATGGTAGTGGAAAAGAGGTTTGGGGTAAGTATTAGAAAATAGTTTTAAAACAGTCAAGTTTATGTCTCAATATATTGCAGGAGGTTCTGATGCATGCTGACAAGGTGTACAAACCTTGAACACTTTATGCTGAGAAAAAGTAGTATTACAAAAAAGTGTATGATCCTACATACATGAAATATCTAGAATCAAGTACAAAGAGAACAAGTTTATCAGTAGTTAACAGGGGAAGACAAGGTGGGGGAATGAATGGAGGGTCAATGCTTATCTGAAACTAAGCTTCTATGCTGAGTGATAGAAAAGGCACAGAACAGAAAAATGTCAGTTGAACAAAATAATGAAAGCAAATTAATATCAAACTATATAGGAAGAGTATTGAAATGGCAAATACTTTGTATGTATTTACAGAATCAGGAGATGCTATTGAGAGAAAAACAATCAACCTTTTAAAATAACCTAAAAACTGTGCAAGGTAGAGAAGGTAAATCTAAATGAAAAACAGAGAATGCTGTTCAGTGAATAGAAAAATCAGTGTCTAGGGTATTAAAGGCTTATCTTAAAATAAACAGCTAAGTGAGTAGTCAGCTAAACACACTATCCTGTAGGATCCAAAGATTACAAGTAATAAAATCCAAACTCTGAGGAGGGAATGATACCAGAGCCTAAATTCTAAATATCCAGTTTGTGGAATGTTATGGATGAAAGTGGAAGCCCCACATTCATTTGCAGGGTTCCTCTGTGGATTGATTTCGCTGGTGAATCCCCAATGACCATAATTTGGAATGTGAACAGTCTCAATATCAAACAAAGTGGATTTTTGCAGCTGTAGTTAGGCTGGAATGTAACATTTTGTCATGAGAGTTCCCTTTTAAACTATTTTAAATTTATTCTGTTGTTTTAACATTTCCTACTTTTCTATGTATCACTTATCCTGGTACATATGCAGCCATATAATATCTAATAAAATATAGTGCCCTACAAGGTTGTAAGAGTGTAACATTATTGATTCACAAATAGACTTTACCTAAACTGCACATTTATAAAGTACATGGATATTATATTATATTCCTGTTGCATCCCAGACAAAATTAGCACAGGGCTAAAGATAAAGATGCTTCGCAAATACTTAATATTGATGCCACCGAAAAAGATTCAAAATTAGCTTCTGAGAAACAGTACTGTTTTCTGAGAAAACAGTATGTTCCAAAATGTAAAATCTCAGAAGCAGAGGACCTTAATTACTGTAATATGCTAATATAAACAGCACTTTTTTTTTTTTTTTTTGGCATCACAACTTCTGGTGGTTGTGGGCGCTACCCAGTGCTGGTCCTGAGAGCCGTCGCTGGATTTGAACCGCCAAGCCCGCAGGCCGCAGTCCCGCACTCAACCACTAAACAGCACATTTAAATGCCCTGGAAGGTCTTTTTTTTTTTTTTAATTTATTTTTATAGACTGGAATAATACTTTAAGTCTGAAAATCTGAGATTTTAATTTAAAATTAATGATTATTTGTATTATTTCTCCAGGTTTCTTTATTATATGTATGTTTTGACAGTGTTATATCAGTATATAAACCATTGCTTCCTATTTTCCATCTATATCTTTGTTATTTTGTCAAGTAGTTAACTACAGTCCATAACCATTCTATGGTGAAGGGTGAGGAGGCCATAATTTATATATAACATGCCATAATTTACACAAACGCTTCCCTGTTGATGGGTATGTGCACTGCTCAAAACAGTCATTATTACAACTAATGCCTAAGAAACTATCAGGGACTGAGAGTACACCAGTGTTTGCAGGCCTGGGAGACTGACTACCAAGGAATCATTAACTGTTGGGGCTGATGAAACTGTTCTCTCTATACTGTGGCAGTGATCAAATTACAGTATATGTTTGTTAAAACTCACAAAATTGTTCACTGCAAAACTGTGGATTTTATTGCATGTAAATTTTACCTCAAAAAACAAATAACAAAAAAATTAATGCTGAACAAAATAGAATCACAAATGTCTAATGGCTTAAATAGCTATCTTCAATATACTTCCTGAGGGATTTCCCCCCTTCTTTGACATTCCATTTTTATAGTATCTTTTCTAATACTGAGAAGAATTTTGCTATAGTAACATTATTTTGATTCCCATATGGAACATTTTCTCATGTCTGTCTACAAACTTTAATTTCTTTTTCGACATTTCTACTTATGGTCCAGCTCTGGGTTTAGTCTAATTTTCCATGTTTAAGTACAAAAGAATACTCTATTGTCTGTTATATATGTTTTAAGTATTCAATGAATTTCTTATGAAGAATTTTCATGTCACATTTAAGGTTACTATTATGTTCTTGTGCATACTTCCAAAATAACCTTACTCGATTTTACTAAATGATTTCAAGAATTTAAACTTTTAATATATAATAATATCTGTTAAGTCCTGAGCTTCTAAACGATTGTGAATCTCTACTTCGTGTTATCTTATTTTTCTATCCTCAGAATGAAAAAGACCATGAAAAAGTAAACAGAACATGAAACAAAAAGTATAAGTACTACCATACATCCTAGATAGAAAGATGGCTGATCAGCATTAAATTATAATAAATTTACTTTAACTAAGGAAAACAGACAGAAAAAAGATACATACCACACATATAGTTTTCAATGCCTGATTAAGAAATGGTTCTCCTGGAAAAATAATTTTCTGGCACTAAATTCATAATGAAAAAAAATTGTTTTCTCAAAACTTATTCATTAAATGGAAAGTCCTTTAAACTATTCTGCACAGCTGTAGATTAAACTGAATTTCAATTAAAGCATTTCTGCAAAAAGCTAAAATTGTATGATCCAAATACATTACTTTCAAATATACATACATATATACATATATACACACACATATAAAATTGGGGGTTCTTACAACTCTTATAACACTCCATGCATCATTTGTATCATATATATTTGTACACATGCTGCCATCTTCATTTCCAAATATTTCCTACTTGAGGCCTTGGTATAAGCTCTTCCTCCCCCACTTTTTTATAAATCATTTTAATGGGGGCTCATACAACTCTCATCATGATCAATGCATACGTCAATTGTATGCAGATGACATTTGCACACTTGTTGCCATCATCACTCTCAAAACATCCTTCCTCCACTTAGACCCCCCACTACCATCTATATTTTTAACATAGAAATTATACTAAAAAATTTGAGAAAACACTAAATGCTTCTGGAATGTGTATGAAGGAAAGGCAATTATAGTGCCTGTTTAGTGCATTAAAGCATGGTACTATTCCTCAGGAATCCCTGGTGGTGAAAATTGTTAAGCACTAGACTAAAGGGTAAAGTTGGTGGTTCAGATTCACCCAGGTTTAAGGCTTGAAAATCTGCTTCTAAAAACTCAGTGTCCTAAAAATTATATCATTATAAATGAGGGAGAATACAGGTTGGGGACCCTAAGTCCAATAGTAGGTGAAGTGACATCCTCTTACAAAGTGGTCTCAGGGAGGAGACAGTCAAGATATAATGCAGCAACAATGGAATATGCAACTTTTCTCTAGTTCTTAAATGCTTTCTTCCACCCACTATCATGACCCCAATTCTACTGTACAAATTCAGCTAGAACAAGGGATGTACATTAGAGCAGGAAACATGGGGAATTCAGGACAGATGATCGCTTCAGGACCAGTGGTGAGAGTGGTGATACCAGGAGGGTGGAGGGAAGGTAGAGTAGAAAGGGAGAACCAATTGCAGGGATCTACATATAACCTCCTCCCTGGGGTACCGACAACAGGGAAGTGTGTGAAGAGACACATCAGACAGTGTACGATATGACAAAATAATAATAATTTGCAAATTGGGGAGGGGGAGTGGGAAGGGAGGGGAAGTATGGGGAGCTGATATGAAGGGCCTAAGTAGGAGGAGGATGCTTCGAGAATGATGATGGCAACAAATATACAAATGTGGTCTGCATACAATTGATGTGTATTTTGATCGTGATAAGAGTTGTTTGAGCCCCCAAAAAATGATTTAAAAAAACAAAAAAATTCAGTCTTGAAATTTCTGTGGGGTCGTTCTACATTCTACACACATGGGTCACCATGAGTCAAAATCGACTCCAGGGTAACTAACTATATATAGCAACACAACAGTTTTCATCAAGCAATACTGGAAGTGCCCATCTTCTTGGAAGTTCACTTTAATGGGACTTAGAACCTAACAAAAGCCCTGGTTGATACAGCAGTTACGGGTTCGGTGGCTGGTAAGACAGCAGCTTGAATCACTACCAGCTCTGTGGGAGGAAGCTGAGGCTTTCTACTCCGGCACAGTCTCGGAAACCCATAGGGTGGTGGCTGTGAGTGAGCACGGACTCACTGCAGTGAGGTTTTCAGTTTCTATAACCTAAAAGGGCGTTAGTGGCACAGTGGTTAGGTGCCGGGCTGCTAACTCAAAGGCCCACCACACCCACTAGAAATGAAGAGATTACCACTCTTAAGAGATACCCTATGACGCAGGGTCACAATGACTTGGAAATGATTTAAAGGCAACAGGTTTGGTCTTAAGAGTTTGTAATCTTTTAAAATAGATGTGCATCTTCAATTTAAAAGTTGAGGCATCTATCAATATTTTCCTCAAATTAATAACAAAAGACACTAATACTTTCAATAAGAACTAGTTCAGTAAGAACCAGTTTGAACTAAGACTTCTCAAGATGATCTGAGTTTGAGTGAATGACAAACACTAGTACCTTGTCAACAAAAATTTTAAAAACCAACGTACCCAAACCACTGCCTTCCAGTCAATTCCAACTCAGAGCAATCCTCAGCAGGGTTTCTGAGGCTGTCAATCTTTACAGCCTCATCTTTTTCTCGCTGAGCTGCTGGCGGGTTCTGAACCAGTAACCTTTCAGTTGGCATCCCAACACTTAACCAACAACATGACAAGAGCTCCTTATTATGCTTTTTTCCCAAAGAAACATAGTACTTACAAACTAAAATTGGGGTGGGATTATCAACTCATCAGAATTAAGTCAAAACCACTAAAACATTAGCTAATAACACATAAGCATGACTTTATAATGCAAAGCACATAAGCAAACCTTTATAACGAAATAAAAATGCATCTAGTATAATTTAATTTAAATGAATTTTTCTAGAAACAATAGCCCAACAGATTGGCTGGTTCACAGTCTTCACACAATTCATGCTTTGTTGAGTATGTATCTGTTTTTTTAATTTAGGGCATAACAGTGCTTCTCAAACTTTTAGTGCACAAAATTATCAGGGGATCCCGTTAAAAGGCAGATTTTGATTCAAACGGTCTGGGGAAGCAGTCACCTTGAGGTCCATGCTGCTAGACGATACTCCATTCACTGACCAGCAAAGAAACACAGGTGAGATCTTATTTTCTTACTTTTCTATAAAGCTATTTGTCATATTTCACTAGTAGCTATATATCAAATTATATGAATTTAAGGAAGACAATGTACAGACATTTACCACCATACAAAAAGTGAAATTCTATCATTCCCTTTAATTCTAATCTAAATAACAAGTGCCTAAGAAACAGTAGCAAGGTGTGTTTTACAACTGGCTTAGACAATATGATCCATGAAAAACTTCCTGTCTGTATAATAAAGAGTCTCTGTAAAAGTAGCGCCTGTTCTTTGTAATGGTTCTAGTTTAAGTCAGCATTATGAGTGACCCACAGGTAGCTTTTAAAGGTATCTGTTTCTAAAACAAAATATCCAAACTACTGGAAACGATACCTCCAACACATGAGGAAGCAACCCATAGAATGAAAGAAATATGTGATCATATGTCTGATATGAGACTTATCTGCAGAACATCGCGTTCTAACAACTCAGTTAAAAGGACAATAACAGTAAAAGTTAGCAGGTTGCGGAAACATTGGGACATATGCTCATTGTTATCAGCAATATAACATTGTGCAGCCACTTTAGAAAAGATGGGCAGTTCTTCAGATGGTTAAATAAAAGGGAGCTTCAAACAGTTCATGGAAAAATATTATCTAACTTTATTTTCATATGAACTTTTTGAAGGCCTCATTGTATGGTACTACAACACTCATAATTCACTGACTTAGACTTGATTCCAACTCACGGTGACCCTAGAGGGCGGAGTAGAACGGTCGCTGTGGGTTACAAGAGCAGAAAGTGTTCATCTTTCAAACGGCTGGTGAGCTTGAACTGGGGGAGATAGCATTAGCAACCCAACGAGGAACCCACCCTTGATCCTTTGAATCTTTTCAGTAGCAGAAACCCTGCTCTTTCTCCCGTGGAATGACTGGTGGTTTTGCACTCCTGATCTGTGGTTAGCATAGCAGCCCAACACACTATGCTAGAAGGGCTCCAGTGTTACAATAAAACTAAAACCAAACTCATTGCCACTGAGGCACTGCTGACTCAGAGCAAAGCTGTAAGGCAGGGTAGAACCGTCTCTGTGAGCTCGCAAGACTCTAACTCTTTTATAAGAGTAGAAAGGCGGGCTGAGCCCCGGTGGCGTAGTGGTTGTGCGCGGGACTGTGGCTCACTGGGACAGAGGTTCAATTCCAGCAGTGGGGCTGGGCCTCCTACTCCCACCACCGGAGAGCAGTGATGCCCAAAACAAAAACAAAACAAAACAAAAAAAAGAGTAGAAAGGCCTTTCTATCAGAGCAGCCAGTGGTTTTGAACTGCAGACAGATCTTGCAGTTAAGCTCCATGAATAAAGACTATGCCACCAATGTACAATAAGACCCAGAAATTCTATTCCTAGTGGAAAAAAAATTGTGCATTCACACACGCAAAAAGAAAATCTTATATAAGAATGATTACAGCAGAATACCCTAGAAGTAGAAACACCCAAATGTCTAACATTTAATTAATGTATAAATAAAATATACATGAAACATTATCTTGGCAATAAAAAGAAATGAAGTACTGATACACGGGTGAACCTAGAAAACATTATGCTAAGTGAAAGAAGCAAGATGTTAAAGGCCATGTATTATTATTCCATCTATATGAAATGCCTAGAATAGTCTAGTTTAAAGAAACAAAAAGTAGATTGCTGGCTGCACAGAACTAGCAGCACAGAATTAGAAAAGACTGGCAATCTCTTTCTAAAAATCAAGCCAGAGGAAACCCTGGAGCGCACACTTCATTCTGACTCACGCGGCAGCCACGAGTTAGAACTGATCCCGTGGCAAGTGGTCCAAAGTGGTTGTGCTTTTGATAAAAGTGTATGTTTTAACTTCTACAAGTAATAAAGGATTTTTTTTACTGTCATAAATTTCTCTAAAAATGTATGAAAACAAGTCTCAACCTTCTCCCTCAGTCTTCTGCTTGGCACCACTTCATCTGGCGGCATCCCGGGAGAAAGGTCTGGTGATCTGCTTCTGAAAAACATCAGTTGCCAGCTCCCTATGGAGCACAGCTGGACTTGACATACACGGGGTCACCATCAACAGGACCGAACTTGAGAGTCACTGAGGAGAAAATGAGCTACTGCTGCCAATGAGTAGATTCCAACTCATAGGGACCCTATATTCAGGTGACCAGACGTCCCGCTTTTTAACAATTTGTCCGCGTCCCACGGCGTTTTAAAATTAAAATATATTACAATACTATTTTGTGTTCTATGAACATTTTTGCCACTGCCATCTAGTCGATTCTGACTTGTAGTGTCCCATCAACTGGTAAAGTGACCAGATTTTAAGCAGGACACCACTGAAGGGGGTGGGGGTGGGGGTGGGGGTGGGGAGTTCTTGATTAAAAATTTGGTCTATATGAAGCAACAAAAATGTTCCATGACAAATCAACCCAGGCTCCTTAAAAAAGGCTAGGAAGACAGTTGTAATGAAGGATATCGAAAGAACACTAGCTAGTTCCCATGCTCAGATTATTTTCCCATCTTCATATATAGTCTATCATCAAAGAAACTGAAAGAAATTCACACACACACACACACACAAACACGATGGGAGTCGTCAGAAAGAATCAAAGACAAACTATGCCTAAACTACTGTGTGCTCTCCTTCCTCCTTCCTTGTGTAATGAACTAGAAGCCTAAAGAAATTTAACAACACAACTCTTGGAGCTCACTACAAAAATATCTTCATCTGTACAGGAAAGATAAAGTCTTATGATTCAAATGAACCTTTGAAAGAGAACTAATGTTATTTTTATTATTATTGTGTTGTTGGGGGGAGGGGGGCATCACTGCCCTCTGGTGGCCGTGGGAGCTACCCAGCCTTGTTCCTAGAGAGCTGTGCTGGATTTGAACCACCAAGCCAGTGGGCCGCAGTCCCGCACTCAACCACTACACCACCGGGGCTCAGCCCGAGACCTAATGTTGAGTACAATTTTCATGGGAAATTAAACTGAACTCAGAGACCAGGACCAAAAACACCTCAAAATCAAAACAAAACTCACTGTCATTGAGTCAATTCCAACTCATGTTGACCTTTGTAGGACATAATAGAACTGCTACCTTGGATTTCAAAGACTCAATATTTACAGGAGTAGAAAGTTTCCTCCCTCTCCCAGGAAGCAACTGAACATACAACATTACTGCAAGGAAAGTGAACTAATATGGCTCTTCTAGCTTTTCTTTAACCCCTACCCAACGATCTTTTCCTGAAGGTAGGACAATATACTGACAGGATTCACCTGTAAGTAATTGCAAACAGGATTTCCTGGAATGCCATCCTGCTGTGTATAAAATGAGCCCTCTGAAAAGGCAGGAAAGGGCTCATTACTAAGCCCTTTGAATTACTAGCAAGAACCATGAGTGGGGCAAACACTCAAACCCAAGATTCCAGGGAACAGCTGTAACATCGGAGGAGCATCAGCAGAACCAGAAGCCAAAACATAGACTAGAGTGGTGGACTTCCCAACCCACAGAATACAGCTAAGCGCTTTCCAGGAGGAGGAGGCTGGCTGGCGTGCAGACTGGTGCTGCTGAGCTTTTAGTATAGAAGCTGAGCTTGCTGAGTCCCTCCAAGTTGAGGCTTACTGGAGGGGGAGCCTCCGGCCACTCAATTCAAGGACTCAAGTTAGCTGACCCAACGAGTTGGGATGAATCTTAAAGTAAGCTGAGCTGAATCCAGCTTCCAATTCTCCAAGCCCAAATAAGGCTGACAGCAGAGTGATACAACCCAGAGGGCATTTATTAGCAATCCTTCACGACTTGCCACTGTATGAAGAATAAACCAAGCTCCTTTCCCTGAAGTTGTGTATCTTTCATATCTAGAACTGAGTCCCCTTGGGTTCAAGTATGCTTATTTTCCAATTTTGTACATTTGAAAAATTTCCTAGTGCAAGCATACCTTTGTGCCTTTCTATATGCCATTTCTTATGTCTGCAAAACGAAATCACCTCTATGGTTCTGAATGGCAATGATCTTTTTTTTTTTTAATAATCATTTTATTGGTCCAATGATTGCTTAAATGTCAAACTCAAGTTCTACTTTGTCTGAGAAGCATCCCTTGCATACTTTGCTTCTAAAATCCTCCAGCACTGGTTGTTTTTCTACACTGCTGTTCTGGTGCAGTTAATAAAAGTGACATCTTACATCTTCTCTTGGTCTCCACCATGTTCAGTGCAATGCTTGAACATCAAAATGCATGCACAAACATCAAAGTGCATGTACAAATATCTCATTCCCAATTTATTTAATTACCTTTGGTCTCTCTCCAGTAACTGACCAACTAGGGTCAACAGAGTCTTCCATCCTAAAGTAAAGCTGAGTTGGCCATCAAGCCATCAAGTTGATCCCAACTTAACAGTGACTACAGGAAACAGTAGAACTGACCCTGTGGGTTTCCAAGGTTGCAATTTCCATGGGAGTAAAAAGTCTCATCTTTCCCTGTTGAGTGCTGGTGGTCTTGAACTACTGACTTTGTGATTCACAGTCAAATGTCACAAGAGTTCAAGTTGATCTGTAGTACTAATTAATCTGTAGTACAGAATCAAATATTTGAGTTGCTTACTTCGTGGAAGAGCTGGGGATAATGGCAGAATTGAAGATTTAATTTACCTCACTAGAGATCTGCAAAGCTGAATTCTGAGCCCTCAAAAAGAGGAGAAAAAACTCCAACATTAGAATAAGATAGCTTTTCTTTTCAAGCCAAAGATGATTAGCCATGAAGTGTCTGGTGATCATTATGACAGTTTTGAGAGGGGCTTGTCTCGTCATTTCTAATTTGAGGTCTTAAGTCTTAAACAGAAACTAGTACTTTTCAAAAATCAATTACTGTATTATCTAAAAAGCTGTAAAAGTATTCCTAAGTACCTCATAGATTTCCCCCCTTTTTGAATGTGATGCAAAAAGGAACATTTTGTCTCTTCATACAATGTGTTGGCTGAGGATAAAGTTTTTCCAAATATCTATAAGAGAAAATGCTCTTATATTTATCCTAGTGTGGTTTAAATATCTGTTTATGAACCTGTCTCTACTTTCAAACAACGAGCTCCTCAAGAGCAAGCGATAGAGGAATGGATATCCTGTCTCTGTACATCCTAAGCCTAGCCTGGCACACTGAAGGGCTCAGTAAGTGCTCTCTGGAATGAATGAATGAACTCTACCCTTAGGTTATAGCATGTACAAAATGCCATAGTCTTATAAAAAGTAATGGAAATTAAAACTACAAGCATTTTTTATTGAAGCAGGCCAAGCACAATCTATGGATTTTCTCTTCCAGGACCATTTCCTTAGATTGCCACAAATTTCATGAGTAATTTATCCCTTTGTTGTTTTCTCAATCTTTTCTACTTCTTACACTCCCCCCACTGCCACGGAGTCAATTCTAACTCATCCTGTCAGGCTCTTCTCCAGCGGCCCTCTCAGTTTCAATGGCTTCCGTCCATACAGAAACCCAGAAAGTGGGTGAGAGCATTATTAATTATATCAAAGAATGAAAGCTTTAGGATCAGAGTGAGGAAATGGGAGCATGTGTGCCTTAATTGTTCCAACAATTCACTAAGAATCACTGTCAAAATTAAAGGTAACTAAGTAAAAATAGTACATGCACATATATAAAGTTGAAGCTACCTGAAACGAAGCTTGTGGGTGAATTTATCTTCCCATGTTACGTGCATTCATTTGTTTGTTTAAGGCATAAATAATAGACATTGATACTGGGAAAAAAAAGGGGGTGGTCCCTTGGAATCAGCAAAGCATTTGGTCAAAAAACACATTACACCCTTGCACACAAGGTTGAGGCCATGATGATAAGAGGAATATTTTGATGAAATAGCTCAGTTTAACAGAGAAAAATGCTGACAAAAATGACATCTACAACATGTAGTTTTCAAATATACTGTGCATCTCCTTAAGTGTATACAGCAGCCTTGAAAAGCATAAGGAAAATTATACCCATATTCATCTCTACAATGACATCAAACTTTAGGAACATACCCCATTTGACTTCATTATATACATTATCAACCAAAGTTTAGTCCAATGAATTAAAAAAACCTCCAAGAAACCTAAACAAGCAGTCATTCCTTTTAACCCTTTTCTTTTAGTTAGGATGACAGAGCAAACAACAGTGATGGAGTCACTTAAATGTGTTCTCCCTAAAATGAACATACTTTGAAAGAATGGTGACGGTTTAAATTTTTATTTTTGTTAAATCACTCCATCTTTTCAACTAAGAATCAACTTTTAAACTAGAAAGGAATGAAGCGTATGTAACAAAGAATCTTTGCAGAGAAATTTTTATCAAACTGGAAAATTAAAAGCAACATCAACAGAAGAGCTTGCAGCTATTGAAATGAAGGAGCTATACAATAAGATAGCATTTATTAACCTTTAAAAAAGGTCATAGAATAATTCTCATGTGTAAAATAAAAGTGCATACATGTACCTGTATGCAAATTTCAAAAATATCTCTAAGAAATGATATTTTATGGGATTTTTACATTTCCTCTAGAAAATTTTTTACAGCTAATCATGAGCTGGTATTGGTTTTTTTTTTTTTTTGGGGGGGGGCATCACTGGAACTAGTATCGTTTTAAAAAACAAACTTCAAAAAATTTAAATTAGACTATACAATGATGTCTGTATTCAGTAACACAGACACTATACAGTTATACAGTGCCCACAACTGAGTGGTTTAACCTCTCAGAAAGAAAATCTGACACTATCATAATTATGAATGCATATTGATTTTGATTCAGCAATTCCATTCCATTTATGCTAGTGATTACACTGTGTGCAACACACTTTTGTTCAGATCTTTCACAGTGGCACTGTACCAGATGTGGACTCAATGTATATCAGTGGGGACTAGGTAAATCAATTGTCTACATGCATACAATGAAATACTGTGCAGCCATTAAACAGAATGAGGTAGTTAGTTATGGGTTGGTGTTGAATGACATACAAGGTAAAATAAGGTTAAAAATAAAGACACTAAACAGCATGAATCAACCAACAGTGAAGGTGGAGGATACACAGACATACAAACTATTTGTATAGACTTTCTCTGGAAGATCTGTACATAGATATGTACAAATCTGTACATAGTAGTAGTGATTGCGCGCGGGGGGGGGGGGTAGGGTTGTAGACTAGAAATCAGGAGCAATCTGACTTTCTTTTTCATTGCAAACATTGTAAAACAATTTGTGTGATGGCAATTTCTCACCAAGTGCATCCTCTACTTTAAATTTTAATCAGTTTTTAAAATTAGCATGTGAATTAATTTGCTGAGATCTAAACACAATTATCACAGAAAATAAGGTTCACATGTGTCAAAAGGATGCTCTCACAAAATAACTATTTTTGAAAGTTCAAAAAATTCTAAACTATCATTTGCTATTTTAAAGGTATTCTAATCCATGTAAATTATGCACCATCTTAAACTTAAGCTCTTTTTCAGGACAGAGATGTTTACATTGTTACTCATTACCTAAGTTTTCTTTGCCACATAAGAAATATAGAATACAAAAACTGATTTTTCTCCTCTTCTATTTATATTAATCCTTTCAGGTCAGTTTTGCCTACCCCTCCCTCACAGAATTAACAACTGAAATGCCAATTTAGGACACCCATTAAGGTGACTTGCTTAAGAGAAGAGTTTAGAATACAAAGTTGTTCTAAAAATGAAAACTAAGAAAAAAAAACCACTTCTTATACGCTGCTTAACATAAGGAGATCTTTTAGCACACTCGTTCAATGTATTATTCAGTATGATATGAGCACTCAATGGAGTCCTCTTGGAAGGAATATCTTGTAAAAACAGGTCTGTCAAAGTCCATGTCTGCCTAATGAGTGCATACACATTCTGCATCAAACTTCCTGGAAATGAAGAGTAGAAACAAAACAACAACAAAAAGATGCCGAACTCACCTTTAACACTTTTCCGATTAACATCTGCCCCCTTTTCAAGTAAATACTGAGCAATCTCCTTATGTCCTTTGTAACATGAAATCATCAAGCATGTATGCCCGTGCCGGTTGGAGACTTCCAGGTCAGCTTTGTGTTCTACAAGGTACTTCACGATTTCCAGGTGGCCATCAAAGCAGGCGGCCCGAAGAGGCGTGGAATTGGTCAAAGTCGTGTTGTTGACAGATGCGCCGTGATTCAACAAAGACTGGACCACCTTCAGATGCCCCGCTGCCGAAGCGGCCCATAAAGGGGGCGCCCCCTCAATGGTCTCACCATCGAAATTCACCGAGCCCCCGACTTCTATGGAGGCGCTGCACTGCTCTAGAAGGAACTCCACCATGTCGAGGTGCCCATACCTGGCTGCCATCAGGAGCGGCGTGGCCCCATTGGTTTTCTCCGAGATCAAGGAGGAAACCTCCTCCTTGGACTTGCTGGCCAACAACTTGGTGAGGAGCCGGAGTTTACCATCCCGAGCGGCGTTAAAGACGGCTGTCTTTAGATCCATTTATGTCCCGTTGAGAGGCTGTGCTTGCTTTCTCCCGCAAAGCCGAGCTCCCGCTTAACTCCCTAACGACACAGGCAGGCGTTTGAGGAGCCGAAGTTCAGGGCTAAGCACTACACCCGGGAACGGCTCTGCACCCACGAAGAACGTGTTCGCTCCCACCGACTTCCGACATCTGACAACCAGATCGGCCAACTAGAGACGGGGGAGGAAAAAAGTCATTTTGTAGTGCCCATAGGCAAACGCAAAAAACCCCACGATCCTACCCTAATTTCCACTCCTCCTGCGGGGGGGCGGGGGGGGGTGGAGTGGTAAGGAAAACACAGGGCGCCGATGTCTTGGGGGATGCAGCCTCTTCCTCGGGTCGGGGAAATTCGAACCGGGGCGGGCGGCCGGTCCCCTCGCCTCCCGCTCCCGGCGGCCAAGCTTTGTTCTAGCTGCGCCTAGCACATGCCCAAGGAGAGGACGGGCGACAGGGGCAGGAGGCGCGGGCGTTCGGAAATGGATCGCTTGCTCGCCTCTGCAGCGGAGAGCGTGCCAAGGGCGCGAGGCTGGAAGGCCTCATGGTGGCCGGGGCAGGTTTCGAGAAGGACCCAAACGGCCAGCCACACCAACCCCGCGGCCAGCGCAACAGCCCCAACTCTCAGCCGAGAGGCTGTCTTCTTTTACAAGTCCTCGAGGCTTCCAGGAAATCCGGCTGCCTTTTAGACCTTAACTTCGCCCGCCCCATTTTGATCTCCCCCAAGGAATCTCCGGCTTCTCCCCGCAAGCACACTCGCCCCGACATAGCCTTCACCTCCGCCTTCTCCAGGCCCCGCAGTCCTTCCTCCCCCCAGCGCCTGGGCCGAGCACGAACCGGCCCGACCGGCAAGTCTCCGGCTTCCCAATCTACCGCCCGCCTTCCGCTCCCGGGGCACCCGTCCTTCCCGCCCGCCCGGGCCTCGCCGCGGCGACTCAGGCCGCGGCCTGGGCAGGCCGCCGCCGCCACTACCTGCCCGCGAGCCGGTCCTCACGCCGCCGCTGCTGCTCGGGACCTTCAAAACGAAACCGTTGTCCTCGGCGCCGCCCGGGCAGCCCCGCTCCGCCTGCGGCCGCGCAGCTCCTCCATTCCCCGCACCCCACAGGAATGAATCCGGCCGCGCCGCTCGCCCCGCCCCGCCGACTCCCGCCCTCCCCGTCTGCTCGGGCTGCGGCGGCTACAGTGGCTGCCGCGGCGAATGGTGTAATGGGCCGCGGGCCGTGGGCCGGACAAGCCTGAGCACTGCTTCACATTACCGACGCGGCGGCCGCGCCATTGGGCTGGTGGAGGGCGGCGGCCACCGCGAGCAACCGCCTAGGGGCGGGGCGGGGCGGGGCGGGCCGGCGCGGCTGGGGCGGGGCGGGGCGGGCCGGCGCAGTGGGGGCGGAGCCGCGAGCTCCGCGGAGTACGCGCCTGCGTGAGGCGCTAGGGGGCGGAGTCTAGGCGTCGCGAGGAGGCGGGGCCGGGTCGTAACAACGGGGCTGAAGCTCTTTTTAGGATTCTTTGTAGCTCACACCCAGAACCCCCCAGAAAGGTAGCGGTACATTCTCACACTCACATTCTCACACTCTCACTTCCAGATCAGCTCCTCTCCTCTCCTGTAGTGGCTTTTGGATGACGCCAGGTACATAAGTAGGTTTGTTTTTTTTTAACTACACAAGAAATAAAATTGAAAACAGGTTATTTGTGTTGAAAGCTGGCAAACAGGACCTTCTTTCTTTTTTCTTTTTGAATCGACCGACTTTCTAATAATATGTCCTAAAAGGAAATTACAACGTCTAAGAATAGTATAGAGTAGATAAGATCAACTTCCTGACTACTGTGCATAAAAACCAGATGAAGCTAATGGAAGCGCTGGTGGCATGGTGGTTATATGTTGGGCTGCTATCCTCCTTGTGGGCACTCCTGGTCCGCAGGAGAAAGTCTGGTCTTTTTACAACCATAAAGAGTTACAGTCGCTGCAACGCAAAGGGCCAGTTCTACCCTGTCCTAGCTGGTCGGCATCAAGTCCATGCCAGTGAGTTTGATTTTTAAATCCAAGCTAAGAAGTTAATAGGCTCAAGGCTTGATCCCCCATCTACCTTGATCCCCAGCTACCACTACTGACCCTTGTTAGCAGAGCCCCAATACATGCATCTCGATGCATGAGAGAAAAATGTGGAACAGAATCTCAAATTGAATCAGAAAAAAATAAGACAGGCACCTCTATATAACAGATTGTATCACAAATAATGAATACCACGCATAATTACTACGTGCCTTTAAAAATTACCTATGTGAGACGAAATGGTCAAATGTACTTTCAAACAAAGATGAGAAGTCAGGGGACAGAGAAACAGCAGTGCGAATAGAAATCATGTGGAAAAAATGGTACCTGTGTCACCGAACAGTTTGTGTAGAAATTATTGAATGAGAATTGAATAAATAGTTATAAGGATCAGCACACAAGGGTCCTCGAGGTTAAAGATGTCCAAAAATATCCAACTTTTCCAATCTGCACTGTCACTTCATCAACTCTAACATCAGCTACTTCTCTTCCCCTCAGTACTCTCCATCCCGTCTTGGGTTTCAGAATCATCTCACAAAACACCAAGAAATTGACTCACATGCTTGTGGAGGCTAGAAAGTCCCAAATTTGGAAACCAAGCTCAACATCTGCCGAAGGCTGATTTTTAGAGGTAAATGTCAGGTGTGCCTCCACCTTCCAACTTTCTTTACTAGTTCTAACACCAACCATCTCTCCCACACTTAAAAAAAATCGCACTACCATCAAGTCATTGCTGATTCAGTGACCTCCCTGGGATTCAAGACTGTGCAGAAAGCCTGGCCTTTCTTCCAAGGTGGTTTTGAACTGCAGCACTCTTCAAGTCTATACTAGATTTGAGGATGCATTGCAATAGCCACACAGACCTCACAGACCAAGCGAATGATTAGGGGAAATTATGAGGTTAAAATTCAGGATCAGAAATTGATACAGTTCTTCCGATCAAGACCACCTCTTCTTAGCCATGCCTGCAGGTACTCCTTTCTCTCATCCTCGATCTCTTAGCTATCCTCACCTCTGTACTAAACAAACAAAATGCTCCTTTAGCATTGTCCATAAATGCTCAAAGGGCACTCCACTCCACCATAAGCCCCAGCCTCACCTTTATGTGCATCAGCAAAACTGGTTCCCTTAGGTAAGTTACTAGAGCAGCCACTCTCAACCTGTGGGTCTGACCCCTTTCGGAAGTCAAATGGCCCTTTCCCATATTTCCGATGGTCTGGGGAACCCAGACAACATTTCTCTATCCATCTCCAGGCGTGCCCACCCACATGCAGATATGCCCACAAACGAGTACCCGATGTGAACACTGTGGCCCATGCTATACCATGCTTCAAGACAAAATTTTATTTATTATATTTGTCATTAGAAATAAATATTTTGCAATAAATAGTTACATATTGTTTTGTGACTCATCACTCTGCTTTCAGTAGGCTCAAATTGTAACAATGAAAATATATCCTGCAGATCACCGTGATTTCATTTGTTTGGAAATACATATATGAGGCTCTTGAGTGATTTTAAAGTTGTTAGGTGGGAGAGGATTGGCTCTTCCCTCTCCAGAGTTTGCTGACTGTGGCCTGGTATATGCCTAAACGGCATGCTAAGCCACTTGCTTCCCAGGCATTTAGCTTTGCCCAGAGCCCAAGCCTTTACCACTGCCTACAGTAAACCCACCAGGGATCCGAGTCAGTAGCCTCAGTCAATATCAACTCGTGGAGACCCATATGTATCAGAGCAGAATTATGCTCCTAGTGCTTTTAATGGCTGTCCACTATTTTCAGAAGTGAGCTGTTAGAACTTTCTTCTGAGGTGCCACTGCGTGGAGCCTATGTATTGGCTGTTTGCACCACTCAGGAACTCAAAGGGGTCCCTCTCTCCAATTGAAAAGGGTGGTGGGAAGATATGGGCCAACAACACTGGGGCACATTTATTATTAGAAAAATTAATAATCTCAGCTGTATAAGTTGCTTTCATTTTTGTATGTGTTGTCTCAGGATGAATTTCAAAGGTTATGGGACATCATTCTGGTTTCTCATATATTTCGTCATAGCACATTCCTGAATAGTTAGAATGATCTGCCATTCCAGTAAGGGAGTATGCTAAATTCACAGACTCATGGCCCCACTGGATGTTATATATTATTTTAGTATTTCTAGCTTGGTAGGTATAAAATGATGCAACCAAATTCACCTGGCTACCCTTGTGATTTTTTTTTTTTGATCTATGGAATCCTCTGTAATTAGTAGAATATTCTTTGTACAATATTTCTCCTGGATTTCTTCAGACGTTTGGTTCCTGCCAGCTTCTGCTTACCCCAGAAACTTCAGTCAAATTGCTGGCATGGCTTTGGTAAACCTTGTAATTTGGTCTAAATTGAGGAAAGTCCAGGAAGAAGAAAAAAATAATCCCTCTATTTTTGTATAATGAACTGGGCAACAGTCTAATTTAGAAAAGCATAAAAGGAAACTGCTTTAATAAATTCAGAAGTAAAACAAAAATAGTTCAGCAATTTATAGTCTCTCCTCACTATTTAGAAACATCTTTCTTGCATAAGAACTCTATTTACTTAATACTGATTATTTGCTAATCCAAGGTGAGGTGTATTAATTGTTATAAATTCATTTATCATGTCAACATATAGTTATTGAATTCTATGGATCAGGTGCTTGAGGCACAAAAATAAATATTATAGAATTCCTGCATGTTAGAAATTCATGGTCTATGAGAAAAAAGTAGTAATAGACATATCAAAGAGAATTTATACACAACCAATCATAAGGACCTCAGGACAGGGCTGCTAAGGCGGTTTGGCTGGGTTTGGAAGGGAGCAATGACTTCAATGTATTTTAAAGAATTAGTGGGCGCGCTGTTGCTGGTTGCCAGTGGTCAGTTTCAACCCCTAGTGATGCTACAGGCAATGCAACAAAACCTTGCCCGGTCCTCCACCATTCCCGCACTTTGTGATGATTGAGCTCATCGTTGCTCCACCGTGTGTTAATCCATGTCACTGGAGGTTTTGCTATCTTTTTCTATCCACTTTTCCAGGCGTGATCTCCTTCAAGAATCAGGTCCTACTCAAAATGTATCCAACGTTGTATCATTGACATATCGAAGGCTGTTAATAAGTCTTCCTCCAATCCTGCACCCGGGTTCTTCATCCTGTCCAGCTCCTCAGAATGTAGATTGTGTAAGATGGCATCAGTGGCTTTGGGCTCAGTTAAACGGCAACAGAAGTGGAAGGGGAGACACTACTGTCCGGACAGCAGGGAGCTGGAAGAATGTCTGATGTCGCCCCTGTCTCTTCTTTCCCTCCAGGAGTGTGGCCGTCTGCAAGGTTGAATGTACAAAAACCTTTGCTCAAATACCCCGTCTCCAATCTCTCCTCTCACTAAGAATTCACAGTTCCTGAATGCAGCTGCCCCCTTAGCGACTTTATGAGGCGGGCAACCTGACTAAGATAATATAGTTCAGGGAAGAATACCTATTTGGGGTAACGGTATTTTCAAAAGAAAACAATGAACCCAACAGGATCTTAAATTTATGGTATTTTGCAGGGCAGAATTATTTTACAAAGGGAAACCTTCTCCTTGTGTATTTTGATCTAGTCTCAATCTTGATTCCCCTAACAATACAAGATGAGGGGAGCACCAAGTTGGTCACTGCATTCTAATAGCTTTCTTGTTAGTACAGTCTCTCTCCCTCTTTTTACAAACTAGTTTGTGATAAACTAGAAATCTCTTTCTTTCCTATGCTATCTTATTTCCAAAAGTGGTTAACGTGAGAAACTCAATTCTTTTTTTTTCCTTTCAAGTTTTTATTTTTATACTTTTTTTTTTTGGTATTAAAAAGAAGAGCATAATTACCACAAATGACAAAGGACTAAAGCAGGACTAGAATAATGAATGAATCACTTCAGCCAGGAAAGCAGATGCCTTTCAATAACATTAATGTTATAATACAAGCTCATCCAAGTATTTTATGTTTTGTGTGTGTGTGTGTGTGTGTGTGTGTGTTGTCCTTTTCCATGTGATCTCCCAGCACATGGTAAGGAGAACAGTACTATGAGTGGGAGGTGGGCCCTGACCGGCAAATCCTCTGCAGTGAGAATGGGCTGTTGAGTCCTCTCTCCTGCTTCTGCCACCCATGTGGCAAGGAGAACACAGGCTGGGGTCGAGCAAGGGACCCTGCACACAGGAGAGAGGCTCTGGGGTCCCCTTCAGGACAGAGCCCCATTGCTCACCAGGATTTTGGTGAGTCTTACCCTGTGACCCTCCCCCAAGTCATCTTCCTTGCCCCTTGCGTTCCTTCTTTCCAGGGTCTTCTGAGCCGCCTGCTTTTTCATTCATAAAACTTAGAGGTGGGGGTGGGGAGGTAGCTATGAAGGAACAAAACGAAATCTAACTTTGACCTCGGGGCTCAGCACCACATCTGTCCCAGGCTGGGGCCCTTCTGTCCTGGTGATGTATTTGCCCCAGATGCCGGGGAGGTCCCTGGCCAGGGTTAACTCAATTCGTGATGAGTAACAGATGACAATAATTCTGAACATCTTAAGAAACTACTTCCATGCATTGGTAATTCCCCTGTCAACAGCCCAGCCCAGCCCAGCCCAGCCCAAGATTGGGCAGCCGTTCTAGAAGAGAAGCTTGAGTTTCTTGGAAAGATGTTGTAGTGCAGTGATAAAACTGACATGCTTCTTCAGCCATAGTCTTCATAACTTCCACCAACTGACTGACTAAGCTGATACAGATTGGATGCATTTCCTCTTTTCCTGGTGGGTCTGGGTAAGAAATGCTAGAGGAAGATGATATGATTCAGTTGCTGATGATTATTGCTATGGCTAAAACATGTAACTCTAATGCGATAGTTGATAAATTTGTAATCTTGATGGCAGGGAGGGGAAATAAGAGTCATCTCAGAAGCAGGAAGTGGAAGAATCTCACTCCCATCAAGAAAGAAGAGCCAGGAGTGCAGCTTGTCCTTTGTACCCCAAGATCCTGGGCATTGAACCTACTGGATCCAGGGACATGAAGCTGGGACACCACGGAAGTGGCAGAGGAACAGCAAGAGCAGAGTCACGAGTTGAGCATGAGTCAGAGCAGGGGGCTTACCTGGCCCGTGGAGTTGATAGCACTGACTGTCTTCAGGGCGGAGCAGAAGGCGGGGCGGGGAGAGCTAGGTTTGCTGATCCATGAGGTTACAGCTGAGTGTCTTCAGGCTGAGGCTTATGGCAGAGTAGAATGCCTTTTTGGCTTCTCTCAAGAGCAATAAAGAGTTTTCTATTATGTGAGGAGGGTAGAGACTTAGCTATGTGGCTAAGAAGCCAAGGATGTGTGTGTGTGTGTATGTGTGTGTGTGTGTGTGTATATATATATATATATATATATATATATATATCCTGCCTGAAAGAACTGTGCCCTGAGAATTTCTGATTCTGAATAACACATGAACTTTGCTAATAAGCCCCATGATTGTTGAGTGTGGTCTGTGAGCTCTGTGTGACCTTTGCAATGAATTTCAAACGTAGGAACCGTGATGGCCTAGGGGGTCACAAGTTGGGTTGCGAACCACAAGGGCAGCGTTCAAACCCACCAGCTGCGCCCTGGGAGAAAGATAAGTGTTTCTGCTCCCATAAAGATTTGCAGCCCCAGAAACCCACAGGGGCAGACGTATTTATGGATCCATTATACCTTGAATTTGACTAAATGGCAGTGAGGGTTTTTTTTTTTAGTTGAATAGAGTTCAGGGGGGTCAGACGTGACAGAGGAGGAAAGAAGGTAGAGGCATGTCTGACCTCTCCTACATAGAATCAGGCTTTGGGCTGATACAGAGTTTGATTCTCCTTTTACCTTGTGAAGTCAGAGGTCAGACAATACTTCGATGCCCTTTTTGCAGATGAGGCTACCATTGGTAATTTGGGAGGAGAGGATTATTCTAAGGGAATGGATCTCTCCTAAGCTTACTAGTCTCTCTAGGAGTAGGACAATGAAGGAGACCAACATCACCCCAGCCATGAGGCCACTGTCAGTCGCAGACTCCCGTCAGCACATCAGGGTAGCTGGAAATGAAACCCTGGGTGTTAATGACCTTGGCTGCAACTTCAGTCTCAGTCCTTCCTCTTACATAATCTCTGCCCATGATTTTGACTGGCTGCCCATGCCTGTTGTTGATGCTGATCCAACCAACCAGAAATAGTTCTGACATCATCAGTAATTTCTCGACTTCAGTCCCAGTCTGCTGAGTCTAGAAACTATCCAGCCTCAACATCTGTCTATCTTATCACATTTTTATCATTACACAGTCTGATTAACTACATTTCTCACAAACTCCATTGTAACAATATGTTGACCAGAATACGTTGAATTGGGGCATTTCCCTATGATATAAGATCTATCTTTTCCTACTCCCACCAGGGCAGTGATGTGGGAAGAAAAAAAAAAAAACTTCTTCACTTGCTACAGCAAAATGGGCTTCTCAATTATTGTTTCTTAGAGTGTAGTCCACAGATCTCAGTCATCACAACTACCTAATAAACTTGTTTTAAAATGACAATTGCTGGGGTCCATTCATTTCCGAATCTGATTCATTAGGTCTCATGTGAACCATGAGAATCAGCATTTTGAAAACAAAGTCAAAAGATGATCTTCATGCCAACTAAATTTGAGAATTATGATCTTTTTATTTCAGATTTTTGAAGAAAAGACGGTATCACAAGCGTGGATCCTAGTAACTTATTTAACTGCTATAGGTCCCAACCACCACCCCTTCCTATTAAATTACCATACTTTTTAGACTATAGATGCACTTGATCATAAGACACACCCAGTTTTTAGAGCAGGAAAACAAGGGGGAAAATTCTGAATCAAATAGTACCAGTATGCTAAAATGCTCTGGGGTACCACACCATAAGACACACCCTCGTTTTCCCCACTTTTTTTGGGGGGGGGAGGTGCATCTTATGGTCTGATAAAATACTGTAGTCTCTGCTCAGCAAGACATGTTGGACAGATAGATGACCAAGGACTTTCAGGAAACATGAGCCTAGGTCCAGCAATATATGTCTTTATGACTGATGGGCTACTTCACCAATGATGAGAGAATTGCTTATTGCTAAAGCTGTTGTCCTGACTCACATCCTATGTGAAGAAGTCTGGTCTTCAGTTCTACATCATCATCCAGACTGATGACAGAGGGAGTCACTTCTTGTGAGTTACAGACACAGGAGAGTCCACTTGAAGTCTTAGGAGACAGCTCTCCTGTTGTAGCAGGGCTCGTGTAGGCCTCCAACAGAGCAGAAATGCTTGTTTCCATCTCTAACTAGATCTAGGCCACTCCTGCCCCTGTCTTTGAGTGGACACCCCGGACTACTCCCAAATCCTTGGTGGCCAGATGCTGTTGTTGCTAGGTGCTGTTTCCTACAGTGAAATGGGCCATCTCTGCCTCATCTTCACCGTTGTTCTTCTGTGGGAGCCTATTATTGTAACCACTGTATCAATCCATCTCACGAGGGGTCTTCCTCTATTTTTGCTCACCCTCTACTTTACGCCAAGTAGAATGTCCTTTTCCAGGGACTTCTCTCCTGATAACATGTCCAAAGTACTTGAAACAAGTCTCACCCTCCCTGTTTCTAAGGAGCATTCTGGCTGTACTTCTTCTGACACAGATTTGTTTGTTTTTCTGACAGGCCAGATGTGAGAGACCCTAAAGCATCTTCTCGTCCCTCACTTTTTATGCAGCCGGGGAAGCACACTGTGCTTCCACAGTCTTAACTCTTTCTTATCTTTGTAGCCTATCCCAGCTCCAGCCTCTGCTTCAATATTTCCTTCTCACACACCTATCCATGTCCTCCTCATACAACAGCTTCCAAATGTCTCCTTGGACACTCAGCTTGAAAGTCAAATCCCCTCCGTGTGGGTGTGATGAATCATTCTGGATGCATCTGCCTCAGCCAAGGTGACTATCCCAAATTGCAGACCTGCTGCCACCCCTCCGAAATGCTTATGCCATTGGTGCTCCGCATGGAATCCACTATGTTCCACTCTGAAAGTCTACTGTAAAGCCATACTACCCAAGGAGCTGCTCTATTTTATTTTTTCCCCCTTGGGATACCTAAGCTCCAGGCAATTGTGTCTGGTTCTGTGTCTTTAGGCCCTTCTGACATATGTTGATCATGTTTTACTACTGAGCACTCTCTGAAGAGGCCAATGCTGTCGCAGGGTCAGTCAGTTCCCTAGCCCCCATCCAGTTTCTGTATTTTTTTTCATCTACCAATACTGGCAAGTTCAACATGTCTCATGACTACCCCGGTCTTAAACTCAGTTCTAATGGTAGGGACCTTGTCATCTGACACTTTCTTGCTGAAGTCAGTTGTGAACAGAACTTCTAGCTCGCAGTACTTCTGATCGGAAATTTCTGTTCCAATTGTTGGCTGAACTCTAATGCTGATAACCATGGCTCCAGAATGACTCTTCCACCGGCATTACTGTCGTACAACGAGCTGGTTTTGCAAAGCCTGTCCCATGTGCTACTAGTTACGTCTCATACTGAGTCTTGTCTTCCTTCTGCTTCCAGATGGCTACTGCAGCCCACCCTGCTCATGGTCCAACAATGAGTTATGATTCTTAGTCAAACTGAGGTAAACTTGGTAGTGACAGTTATGTTAGCATACTAATTGCTCTTGTGGAATATACTTCAGGGACTGTTAGAAAACTTAAATTAGTTTTTGCTTGCTTGTCTAAGATGAACTTGTCTGTCACTAAATACTCCAAGTCCATTTCAATTTTACTTTTCCTCCTCCTCTTTTCCTCCTTTTCTTTTTAAGCCACTCAGCCCACTATTTTAAATTTCAGGGATAAGAAATCTGGAGGGATTTTTTGTTTTGTTTTGTTTTAAAGAAACATAATACATACTCACACAGCCCATCTCAAGGAATGAAATCAACAGCAATCTCCTGCTAAGCCCTCCATATATGTCATTCTGTTTCTGTCCCCTCCTTTTTCCTCCCTTTCACCTCAATAACCTATTCCTCCCCTCTCCCTGTACCTGCCCCCATCCCTGGCCTCCTTGTCATCATCATGGTTCGTTAGGCTTATATTAGTAGCAGCTCTGTGTTCTTGACTTGCGGTGTGTCCCTTGAGAAATGCAGATCAAATCCTCAAGATATATCCCGGAAGGTGAGTAGTACCAAGCACTATTTTGGCTCAGTGTAAGCAGTTTACTATAATTTGTTTTGTTAGTGAAGCCAGGTTACTATTATTTATTTTTCTAATTATCTAACAAGTATTTACTCTTGTTCTGTGAACAGGACAGATTCCTTAATCTGATTCTTAAATCTGAGCCACTTAGCCCAAGGTCACCCAAAGCATTGCTGCCGCTACTACATCCCCAATCAAAGGAGCTCTCTGACTAGGCAATTGTGGAAGACAAGCACATGTCATCAGCTCACTCAGATAGCATCTCCTTGCTGCTGACTCTACACTGACTGTGGGCGGTGTGTGTGATCAAATTGGATGCGAGAGGTGTCCTCCCTGATCTTCTACTTACTTCACTTGGGCTGAGGTGTGGAGATGGAAAGACTTTCCACTGGCTTTGATGAGTAGGTGGAAGCCTGAATGTTAAGCAGCAATTTTTACAGATGAAAAGGTGTTAGGGAGAACGTTCCAGTCAGGGAGGATGAGAAGTACAAATGTTCAGAGACAAGAGATAGATTGGCTGTTGAAGAACTGAAAGAAGTTCCAGATGATGGAAAATAACACTCAAGCAGGGAGGGGGAACAAATGAAAGCAGAGAGTTTTGCAACTTAGGGACTCATGTAAAATAAGTTGTGCTGCACACTACAGTTAAAGAACTTCCTCAAGTGAGAATCCAAAGCTGAGCAAATAGAGCAAGGTGAGAGTTAAGGGATGCCAAGTAAAAATCAACTTCTGCTCTTATTGCGAGCAAGCTGGAGACACTGCTGCACACGTTCAAAGTCACTGATTTTCTAGTCAATGGGCTACCCGAGGTGCCATTCTTTTAAATCACAGTCTACCTTGAGCTCAGGATCTGTCTTCTGGATCCATGCCATTGAGTCCATGCTGAATCAGAGTGACCCCCTGTAGGTTTCTAAGACGGTACCTGTTTGCGGAATAGAAAGCCCAGTCTCTCCCTGTGCAGCTGCTGGAGGCTTTGACTGCTGACCATAGAGATTGCACTCCAACTTGTAACCATTTCATCACCAGGGTTCCTACCTTCTGGATCAGCGAGTGAAAAGTAATGTGTTTATGTCCAATCTCCCTCTCACAGAATACAGCACATACCTGTACTCTATTTCAGTAGGTTCTAAGGACAGAGTTCCATTTTTTTTTCCTGCGCAAAAGAGCCCTATGAGCAACGGCTCTGCTTCATCAGACCACAGAATGAACCAGGAACATGAAGGAGGTGTTTGTTTTATAGAATCACCAGTCTGGGTCCCTTAGTTACAACAATGTCAAGCTCCCAGCCACTGCTCCTAGAGAAACACCAAGCCACTTACTATAAGCCAGAATACAAATGATGTTAGATGTCTAAGGAATCAAATGTAAAGACCAGCTCCACGATGCTGTTGCTAGAGATAGAATTTTCAGGAATTCTTTCTTGAGGGATAGATAACTGAATGGAAGTGTGACTTTGCCTGGAATGTTAATTTGCTTCCACATTAGCTTTTATGCTATAGTTATTATTCCTCTGGGAGTAGCTTGCGCAGAATAAAGGTCTGAGAGGATAAATCAAAGAAATGGTCTTGTGATTTTCACTTAAGACTGTTAGACTTGGAGGTGAAGTTTCCTAATAGCTCTAGTTCTATCTCTATAATAGCTTCACTTCCATCTGTGTCTTTGGGGAGCAAAAGTGCCAAAAACGTACTTTCTACATCTTCCTTAGACCAAGAACCATCTTCAGACTCAATTCTGTTTTCATTAAGTAACAGAATCCAGGCAGTAACGACGATGATTATGAAGGTGAAAACAATCACCACTAATATACTACACCCGTGCCAGTTACACAATCCCTTGTCAACCTGTGAAGGGGTGAAGTCTAGCCTGTCCATCAGGTTGCAGCTTAGTGACCTCATTGGGAAGTGCTAAGGACATAAATAGCTCACTGGAGGCAGGGTACTCAGATTCTCCTTGCAAGACATTCCTGAGGGAACTATGCTGAAGCAGCAAAGCCCCGTTGCTGGAGGAGCTACATGGAGACCCACACCAGTGCTGAGATGCTTACAATACCACTGGACCCACAAGACTTTCCACCCACTGGCCTATGATCTTCCTGCATTCGGTGCCATTGTATGTATTTCACACAATGAAGAGGAATTTACAGACTTGTATCAGACACATGGGCAAATAATGAACTTATGAACTTGATGTGGATTGAGCTATGTTTTCTTAATATATAATTTCTCTTTAATATTGAGCTCTTTCTTATACACAGATAAGTGTCTATGGATTTGTTTCTCTAGTCTACCTGGACTAACACAACCCCTATCTCCCTTACTTTCTGAGATTTTATGATTTCCCAAAGTTCTATTCATAACTACTCTAAGTAGTTTTTTAAACTCCATTGGCAAAGACAAAATGTTCCAAAATACACTTACTATATTTCTCCTGCCCTATTTCAAAGAAAAATGTGTATAAGCTCATTTGAGATGGGTTCTGCTAATCTCTCCATTTATGTATCACTCTTGTTATCGTTGGATATTACTTGATGACCTGCTTTCCTCCTCTATCCTCTGTGGGCTCCCATGATGCCTCGCATACCCATGATACTATGATGTAAAGATTCAGTCCTTCGCTAGCAGTATCAACATGGGCCTTGAGAAGAAAAGCTATTGCTGCACTAGTTTCTAGACCAAGTTAAATACAAGTTACCATCAAGCCAATTTTGTCTTCTGGTAATCCTGGGTCTATCAAAGTAGAACTGAACTCCATAGGGACTACAAGGGGTGATTTTCTATTTTGAGAAGTAGAACTCTAGGCCTTTCTTCAAATGCATATCTGGATAGACTTGACCCTACAGTCTTTCAATTATCTAAAAACATAGCCATTTACACCTACCAGGAACTCCAAACCAGATGCCAATGCAGATACCAGTGCATTGCTGTTCAGTTGATTCCAGCTCATAACGATAAGCCAGAACAAAGCAGAACTGCTTCATGGGGTTTCTAAGGATATAATCTTTGGGGGAGCAGACTTCCAAAATATTTTACCCACAGAGCAGCTAGTGGGTTCAAATCACTAACCCCAAGATTAGCAGCTGAGCTCTTATCCACCGGAGTCCTAAGCCAGATGGAAACCAAAACAAAGTTCCCTGCTGTGGAGAAGATTCTGACTGGTAGTGATTCTATAGGGCAGAGTAGAACAGGGTGAGCAGAGTGGATGGGTTTCTGAGACAGTCAATCTTTCTGGGAGCAGAAAACTTCATCTTTATCTCAAAGAGTAGTTGTGAGTCTGAACTGCCAAACTTGCAGTTAGGAGCTCATGATTAGCCCGTCACAAACTGGCTTAAAAAAATCAAACCCCCTGCCCTAGAGACAATTCTGCCAGAGTCAATAGTGACCAGATATATGTACTTCCATCAGATCAATTCAATCAGAACAACCTTGTAGAAGAGAACAGAATGACACCATTCGGTTTCTAAGACTGTAACTACATTACGGGAACAAAAGACCTCATCTTTGGAGTGACGAATGGATTCATACTGCTGACCTCTCCTTTAGCACAACCACTATTCTACTAGGCTGCTTGTATCTCTGATGTGCAATCAGCCCAATATGAACCACACACTCCAAACTCACTGCCACTGAGTCGATTCCAACTTATAGAGACCCTCTAGGACAGATTAGGATTTCAGAGACTTCAGATTAGGATTTCAGAGATTTTAGTAGGGCAATTGTTTTATTTGCACAGCAGCTCGTGTTCAGAGAATCAAATGGACGAGGACATCACATTTTTCCGACACATTCCTTTATGAAATACCCCACCACCCTCTGTGGTCATGGGTTCTACTGATCTGGTCTCCATTTTACTGGTCGAGAAGGCTGGCACACACCACAGCCGCTCGGTAGTCACCAGCACCACACATGGCAGCAAAGACTGAGGACACCACCTCAATGTTCTGGATGCCAGTGGTGCAGGCTGCCCTTAAGCACTGTGGCTTGGCCTTTTTGGCATATGATAAGAGAGCCCCCTCCAGGTGGCCTTGACCTTGATAGAAATCCAAGATGTACCTGGTGTTTCCCCCACCCCCAACCATGGGGCGTTTGTCTAGCTCTTGGGATCACTGCATAAACTACTAAACTAAGTGGTTATCGGGGTGTGTGCTTTGAACAGCTCTCTTCCCCAGGACAATCAGCTCAAACAGGCTTGAACAGGCATCCACCGCTTGTTGGATGGTAACCACAGGGTCGGGCTCTAGACTTATGCCACCTGATGTGTTGGTAGTGACTTTGAAGCTTCTGGCATGATACAGTAGCTTGGTGAGTTCACGCAGCATGCTTTCAATGAGAGGAATGCCCATGCTGTGGTGGACAAACAGCACCAGGCCTAGTTTATACATGGCAAAGCGGTCAGTTCCGGCAAAGATATTGGGAGGCTCCATGCTTAGTTTTTCACATAACTGTTGAAGGCTTTCATGTGGGAGGGGTTTCCACCAACACACACAAACTTCACATCTCCAAAACCAGCTGAGAAATCCTGTGTAATGGTTATGAGACTGAAATGCCATAAAATATATTCTTTCATTGTTGTGACATTTGGGTTTAAAAGTTGAATGAAGCAGTCACTAAGCTGGGAACACTTCTTCAAGAAAGACTGAAGAGAAGACCTTTCCTTTGCGTCTATTCTACATTGTGATAAATTCATCCCAAATCAACAGACACTCTAGTTGTGGTTTTCAGTTTTGTTTTCTTTCCCACAGTAGTCATGCCTTAAATTGCACAGGGCCCATCTAAGGGTAACAGCTTGGTGTGAGATGGATCTATGAAGTGGGAGACAGAAGGCAGGCCCCTCCTGGCCCTAAGCAGCAAACAGGAAGCTCGGCTTGGGTATCGCTGAATTGAAAAGGAAATGAGGCCTGAAAGAATACTAGTGATTTTAGTCCAATCTCGTGACGTGAGGGGAAGTTCCAGGAAAATGCAAAATCCTGAAGGAGAAATGGAAACCATAGCCACCCCACTACTGAGAGTCAATTCTCACTCCTGGGACCCTCTAAGACAGAGTGCAACTCTCCCCGAGGGTTTCTGAGGCGCGAAGTTACACTGAGAGTCGACCCTCTGCTTTACCCTCTGCTTTTGATGTATTTCTCCAGAAACTGGTCTCTCCTGATAACATGCTCAAAGCATAGGAGACAAAGCCTCACCAGCCTGGCATTAAGAAGCATTCTGACTGTGCTTCTTCCTAGACGAATTGGTTCACCTGACAATCTATGGTCTTTGCAATAGTCTTCACCAGCACTATTATTCAGAGGCACCGTTTGGGAGGGAAATACTCCCTTTCGGAGTGCAGTGAGACCTGGTGGGCAGCTCTCACACACCTGGCCCTTTCTGTGTCTTCTTTTGTACCCTTTTTGTTCCAGTAAAGTTGTAATCCTAGGTCTAGAGCTATCCATGAGTTCTGTCATGATTTCAGTAAATCCCCAAGGCTAGGGAATAGTGGTATCAAGGGTATGAGTTGGGCTGCCAATTGTTAGGTGAATAGTTGAAACCACACGATTCTGTGTGGTAAACAGGTGAGGTTTTCCAATCTCATAGAGAGTCATGGTCTCTGACACTCACAGAGGCAGTACTACCCTGCCTATTGAGTCACTATAGGTCAGAATTAACTTGATGGCAGTGTGTTTGAATTTTTGAAGGGAGTGGTGGGAACCAATGGGTCAGCAATCAAGGGGGCCTTGGAAACCTGGAGCTCATGGTTGGCAACCTAAGGGACGAGTGGGACACTGTGAATTTGTAGCCAGTCGGTCAGAAGTGAAGGTGTCCTAGGGATTCCGAAGCTTGCAAGGGGAATCTAGATGATTGTGCTCCTTAACTTGTGAGAGCTGGCCTAGCTCCAGGTGATTAAGGTCAGAGCATGCAGTACTATGTGTTTGTATACGTGGTGTCCGAACAGAAGTGAAACTGAATTGCTAAGTCAGAAAAGTGAGCTGTGGGTTTCATTTTCTTCCTTAGCACAGATTATCACACAAAAGGCACTGTGGTGGCTATGTGGGTTAGGCATTGAGCTCCTAACTGCAAGGTCAGCAGTTCAAACCCACCAGTCACTCCCCAAGAGAAGGATGACGTTCTCTACCTACCATAAAGATGTCTCAGAACCCCTAAATACTTGTATGTAGGGGTGCTGTGAGTTGGACTTGCCTTGTTGGCACTAAGCTTGGTTACATGTTACACACATGGAGAAACCAAGAAAGAGAGAGGTCAGGTGTTGTTGTTGCTACTGGTGCTGTGCAGTGCCATTGAGTCGATTCATTGACTCCTAGCAACCCTTGATGAGAGGGTACCAAAAAGAACCCTTAGAGTTTTCTAGGCTGCTATCTTTATGAGGGCAGATCTGCAAGGTGAGTTACAAGCAGCCAACCTTTTAGTTCACAAATAGGGGCTTAACCATGGCACCAGCACGGACAGACGGGTTGAGTAACTTTCACAAAATCACATGGCTAGTTCGTGCATGGGGTGATGGTTAGGCCTAACTGGTTTATAACAATAAAGGGAGTTGTATGACACAGTCCTGATTTCTCCTTCTGGCGTGATGTAGAATACAGATAAAAGGGCTAGAATTGCTGCCTCCATGTGCCAAAATGAAGGAAGCCAGAAATGGAGGAAGTTTACCCCCAAAGTTAAACTTTGCTAACAGGAATCATAGGGCCTAAAGCACTTACTATGGAAATTCACAGAATCTCAGAACTTTTCAGCTACACCACTGAATGTATCCCTCGTACACTTGAATTCAATCACTTATAAAGTTTAAGTCAATCTGTCTTGAAATTTTTGTTCTTGAAATCCAACCGATGCATGAAGCTTAACTTTCAAGGCCCGATAACCAATCTCCCTTCTTTTGTTAACAGGATCCCGTTTTCTGTGAGATGGCAACCCTTCCCCTGACTCCACTAGTGATCTTGCCTGGCAGAAGTGTTCACTGTCCTCCCATGTCCATTTGCTTTCATCCTTAAGTAATAGAGGACCCATTTATGCCTGGGCACAACCCCGTGTGTGCTTAGGTCTGGCTACGTCATTCAGTAAGGATCCCTGGTGACAGAGTGCTTGAGTTGGGCTGTCAACCCTAAGGCTGTTGACTGGAAACCTCCAGCCAGTCGAGGAAGAAAGAGGAAGCGCTCCACTCCCACAAAGGATTATAGTCTCAGAAACCCACAGAGGCAGTTCTACCCTGCCCTATCAGGTCACAATGAGTTGCAGTCAACCCAATGGCAGTGAGATGTTAAAAACAATGTGTTGTGTTCACATTCCAGAGAAATGCCTTTAAAGAGAGGGAATTTATCCCTCTCTACTTGGCTTGAATATAGTTTGGTAGCTGGAATTGGAGCAGCCAAATTGTGTCATAAAACAGAACTTATAAATTAGGTCCAGCCTAGAAAAACTTGGCTCCAGGCTCTGAGAAAGCATCATGCCAACCAGCCTAGTTGCCTCAGGATTTTTTTCTCTCTTTAAATTTTTATTGTATTTACATGAAAGTTTACAAATCAAATTAGATTCCCATTCGACAATGTGTGCACATGTTAATGATATTGGATGTAATCTCTTTGATGTGTTAGCAACTTTCGCCATTTCTACCGATCCTGGTCCACATTCATCCATCCAGCTTCCTTATCCCTCCTTGCCTCCTCATCTTTGCTTTTGTGTAAATATCGACTGTTCGGTCTTGCATAGCAGATACTTAAATAAGTACATCATTCATCATGAGCATTCTTGTTTGGTTTACAAGCCAATCTATTACTTGCCTGAAAGGTGACCCCCAGGATGGCTGCAGATGCAGGTTAAAGGATGTCTCAGGGAGATAGTCTCCAGAGTACTCATCTCTCTACCAGTGCAGGAAATCTAGTCTTTGGGTGAAATTTGAGGTTTTTCTCCCATTCTAACCAATAACTTCTGTTGAGCCAGAATAAAACTCCATAGAAGTTCTATTCACAATTGTCGGGATTCTGATCAGAATTGTGAGTAGTGTTAGTAGGGCACCATCTAGTTCTTTGGTTCTCAGACTTGGATTTCTTTTTCCTGAGAAAGTTAAAAACATAAGCCTCCTCTGGCACCCACTTTTATTTTTGAGCATCAGTTTTGAGACTTTCTGTAGACCTGGGGATGAAAAGAATCCTTCCCTGAGCCTGAAACTAGTGGGCTTCACCACATGGTGCAAGCCTCAAACAAACAAACAGAAGCTCACACTGCCTTCCAGTGGATTCTAATTCATAGCAAAGTACAGAACAGGGTATAACTGCCTCTGGAGTTTCCAAGATTTTAGCTCTTTATGGATTAGAAGACTCTCTCCTGAGGAGCTGCTGATGGTCTAGAACTGCTGACCTTGCAGCTAACAGCCCAACTTTAACCACGCACGATACCATCAGGGCTCCTAGAGAAAGCTTACTAAAGACTAAAATTAATGTAAATGAAAGGCAGATGAAGAGAAAGACCACATGGATTGAGACACTGCATCTTGCCATCGCAGAGGTTAGATATGCCCCCACTCAATACTAATGTGTTGCTTAACTCAGGAATTAGCTAACTCCTTAAAATCAGAAATCATGCTCTTTGGATTTAGGCAGCTTGCTAACCTTGACCCTGACTCTCAGTTATGTGAGTCAGTACATTCCTTCCTCTGATTTTTTTTTTTAGCTTCTGCTTAAACCAATTTGAATTGAATTTCATTCATTCAAAAGCTTTCTGACAAGTAGGAAACAAATAGAGGCAACGTCTGTATGTTGTTGCTGTCGGGCACTGTCTAGTCAGCTCTGACTTAGAGTGACCCTAGGAACAACAGAATGAAGTACATCCTAGTCCTATGCCACCTCACAATTGTTATGTCTGAGCCCATTGTTGCCGTCGCTGTAACAAACCATCTGATTGAGGTTGGTTCCTCAATTTTTCACCGCCCCTCTACTTAATCAAGCATGATGTCCTTTTCCAGACACTGGCCTCTCCTCCAACCATATCTAAAGTACTTGAGAAAAAGCCTTGCCACCTTTGTTTCTAAGGAGCATTCTGGTAGTACTTCTTCCAAGACAGTTGATTTGTTCTTTGGCAGATCACTGTACTTTCTTTTCTTTAAAAAAAATTTTTATTGGGAGCTCATAAAACTCTTATCCCAACGCACTCATACATCATACTCATGCATCGATTGTATGCAAAGCACACTTGTACATTTGTTGCCATCATTTCAAAACAGTTTCTTTCCATTTAAGCCCTTGGTATTAGCTCCTCATTTCCCCCCTCCCTCCCTGCTCTCTACTCCCTCATGAACCCTTGATAATTTATAAATTATCATTTTGTCATATCGTACACTGCCTGACGTCTCCCTTCACACACTTCCCTGTTGTCCGTACCCTGGGGAGCAGGTTGTATGTAGATCCTTACATTCTGTTTTCCATTTCTACTCCACCTTCCCTCCACCCTCTTTTAATACTCTTCACTAGCACCATAATTCAAATGTATCCATTCTCCAGTATTCCTTATTTAGTGTCCAACTTTCACATCCATATGATGTAATTGAAAACACCATGGCTTGAGTCAGTGACTCCTTTGTCTTTAAAGTGATATGGTTGTTCTTCAACAATTTAAAGAGGATTTGTGCAGCAGATTTACCAAAAGCAATGCATTGTTTGACCTCTTGACTGCTGGGTCCAGGAGCATTCATCTAATCCAGATGAAATCCTCGCTTATCATGATGCTACTTATTGGCCCAGTTATAACAATGATGGTTTTCTTTACATTACATTGTAATCCATACTGAAGGCTGCAACCCTTGATCTTCAAAGATTCCATCTCCTCCATCTCAGCAATCAAGGTTGTGTCATCTGCATACCGCAGGTTGGTAATAAGCCTTCCTCCAATCCTGACACTGCATGCTTCTTCATATAATCCAGCTTCTCTGATTATTTGCTCAGTATAAAGATTTAATCAGTATGGCAAAAGGATGCAACCCTGACACACATCTTTTAAATTTTAAAATCTTATTCTCTAGGCATATGTGCCTCTTACTCAATGTACCAGTTCTACTGCAGCACAATGAAGCGTTCGGGAATTCCCATTCTCCTCAAGGCTAACCATACACAACAAAGACTAACTAATAAACACTAGGAAGGAAAAAGGAGCCTGAATAGCATCATGGTTAAATAGTTGCTTACTGAAAGGTCAGCCATCCAAATGCACCTAGTCCATTCTTCGGGAGAAAGAAGAAGCTGCTCTTTGCTGTAAAGATTTGCGACATTGGAAACCCCATGGAGCAAAGTCAAAACTGGAACTCAGCCTCAGAAATTCGACATAGGGTGCCCTGAATCAGGATCAGCTTGATGGCAAGGGGCTAAGTTGGTCATGAGGTGAACCCAGGGCCATGTGAAGCCAAATGAAAGCCAACGTGTGGAATGTGGTGATGGAAGAGAGCGAGGGCTGCAGAGTGGGCAGAAGGCAGACTGAGCACTTTGGTTTTCTGCAACATCCACAGTAATCATGGATGAGGACCATATTTCCTTCCTGACAGCATGAAATACCTAGATAATAAAGGAAGTGGTGTGATATCAAGAAGATAAACTTTCTTGAGTATTTTAAAGGCTACGAGGTGCTGTTTTCCTAACTAGTCATGCTATACCTTCTCTTGCCTCTTCCATCCTGATTTCCACTCAGTTAACTGGGAGATAGCATGCTACTTTTCCACTTAAATTCTCCCTGCTCTTGGGAAGAAGTCTACAAAAGTTAATGTAGTTTATTATGTCCTCAAAATCTGACCTCTTCTAACTCTCTATCTTCATTTCTGACCACTCTCCTCTTGCTATTTTATATTGGACACATTGAACTTCTTCCTTTATACTCTTGCTTTTCAGTAAGTCTTCAGCCCCCTCGTGCATTTGTTGGTCTGGTTAATACCGACTCAACAACACTGCCTTTAGATCCCCGTTTAAATGTCCTTTATACCTTCCTGGCCCCTGAAAAAGTAGTGGGTCCCCCTTGTATATATTCCCATAGCACTGGTACTCTCTGTTCTCTATAACCGTTGTGACATAATTTCATGTCAGCTTGATAAATAAGTGTAAGTATGGAACCTAGCCTGTCAATCAGGTTACGGTCTGATGATGCATCCTTATGGGCATGAATTATCATAAGGATTCTGGGAAATTGCTCTCTCTTTCTCTGCTTACTTCCCTGCTGACAAGCCATGTGGAGCGATGCTGAGATCTGCAAGAGCCCTGGAGATACTTCCACAGCCAACAGATCCCCAAGACTTCACACCCACTGGCCTGTGATCTTCCTGCATTTTGCATGTGCCTCATGAGTCTGAAGAGATATTTATGGACTTATGGACTAGTATAGGACTTAAGAACTTTATCTGGATTGGGTTGGGATGAGTTCTCAATATACAATTTCTCTTTGATATAAAATATATGAGTGCCAATGATTTTGTCTCTCTAGTCAATCTGGCCTAATACATAATGGTACCAGCATTGAGGAACTAGAGAAACAAATCATGAAGGTGGAGAGTGGATGCTTGTCTGACCTCTGCCTCATAGCACTCTTTCCTCTCTGAGAAGAGAGAGGTTAGATATGACCATGCAATTTATTGCGTGTTTTTGGAAAAAACATGAGAAGTTAAAGTTTTGATTCTATTCTTTGATTATTGTCTTTGGTAATTCCTATTTGAAATGGTGAAAATGAATGTGATAAATGTATATTTTGAGCTGGGACAAAATGGCCTCTTGAAGTTTGAGGTCATACTGCTTAGTCAAAATGGCTGACAGAAGGCCCCAAGCTGGCTGATGTATATGAATGTAATAGCAAAGATAAGACTGAATTTGACTGTTTTAAGAGTTGAGTTTTGAATCTGGTTGTACTAGGTTTATACTCATTTCTTATGCTTATTGCTGTTTATATAATTGTGGTAGAAATTATTATTGGGACATATAAAATATGAAAGCATGAAGAAAAAGGAAAGTATGAAAATAGAGAGTTTTTTTAAGCCCAGTCCCTTCAGTCATTAAAATTGGAACTTTAAAATTGGAGGGAAGGTGAAGAATAAAGGGGGAACCAATTATAAGGATCTACATATAACCTCCTCCCTGGGGTATGGACAACAGGAAAGTTGGTGAAGGGAGACATCAGACAGCATTTGATATAACAAAATAATAATAATTTATAAATTATCAAGGGTTAATGAAGGAGTAAGGAGTGGGGAGGGAATGAAAAAAGGAGGAGCTAATACCAAGGTTTAAGTAGAAAGAAAATGTTTTGAGAATGATGATAGCAACAAATGTACAAATGTGCTTTGCATACATTGGATGGGTGTATGGATTGTTATGAGTTGTATAAGCCCCCAGTAAAATGATTTTTTAAAAATTGGAACTTTAAATGGGTATGAGACAAGCCTTCAAAGAAGGCTCTGAAAAGATAAGCCACACCCAGTAGTTTGAGTGCTCAGGGCATTTGCATTTGAAGAAGAGATTTGCTTACTGGACTGTTGACAGATTGAAGTGGAAAAAAAAGGGGGGGGGATAATTTGTCCAATTTACCTACTGTCTGTTGAACTGTGAGCTTCATCGGCCTGTGTCCTGTCTTTTCTGTAACTCAGTGCCAAGCAGTCAGCCTGGAACATATGATATATGCAACAACTCTTTGTCAACTTTCTGTGGCTATTCTGTGTACTGGAGAGAGAGAGAGAGAGAGAGAGAGAGAGAGAGAGAGAGAGAGAGAGAGAGAGAGAGAGAAAGAGAGAGAGAGAGAGAGAGAGAGAGAAATTAGAGGAAGAAAAAGCAATTATAACAGATTTGATATGCCATTGAGAGAGTCTGATAGCTCAACATCAATAAGTATTTGCATAAACAAGGAATTCTAAGAATGAATGCTTCTGAAGAGAAGAGGAGCCATTTCTAGAAGGTCTTCTAATGCCCCAACTCAGTTCTATTTGTCTCCAGGCTACAGCTGTCCATACCACAATTTTACAATGCACTTAAAAAAATAATTTTATTGGGGGCTTTTACAGCTATTATAACATTCAATACAACATCTGTATCAAGCACATTTACACACATGTTGCCACGTACATTTCCAAACATTTCCCACTTGAGCCCTTGGTATAAGCTCCTCTTAAAAAAAAAGCTCCTCTTTCCCCCCCTTTTTTAAATGAATCATTTTATTGGGTACTCACACACCTCCCCTCACGATCCATACACACATCAATTGTATGCAGACCTCGTTTGCACACTTGTTGCCATCATCACTCTCAAAACATTCTCCCTCCACTTAGGTCCCCATATTTCCCTTCCTTCCTCCCCAGCATGGACCTTTAATAATTTACAAATTGCTATTTCATATCGTACACTGTCCAATGTGTCCTTTCACTCACTTCGCTATTGGCCATGCCCCAGAGAGGAGGTTATATATAGATCCCTGAAATTAGTTCCCCCTTTCTACTCCACCATCCCTCCACCCTCCCAGTATCACCACTCCCATCACTCGTCCTGATGGAATATCTATCCTAAATTCCCCATGTTTCCGACTCCAGTGCACATCCCCTGTTCTAGTCGGACTTGTCTGGTAGAACCGGGATCATGATAGTGGGTGTGAGGAAGCATTTGAGAACTAGAGGAAAGATGGATATTTCGGCAACAAAGCCCACATGGAAGAAGCACACCAGCCTGTGTGACCACGAGATGTTAAAGGGATCCAGTGTCAGACATCAAAGAATGAAAATTATATAAATAGGGGGAAGTACAGATTGGTGACTCAAAGCCCATCGATAGGTGAAGTGACATCCTCTTACAGAGGGGTTGCAGGGAGGAGATGAGCTTGTAACAACGAATATGCACAATGCACTTTTTACAACAAGCCCAGGCAACTGGTACACTGGCCAATTAGATGATAAGAGCCCTGGTTTTAGAGACACACAATTTAGTTCAAAGCATATTGAGTACCAAGTACCTGCCAGGGCTTGTATTAGGTTCCAAAAAAGGATAGCTTCCTTTTGACCACCTTCTGACCTGACAGTGTGGTGTGGGCAAAGGTGACATACACAGATGATTCAAATTAATGAGGAAGCCATGCTGCAGTGTGCAGAGTGCTACAAAGACTTACTAATAGCTTACTAATTGTGTCCCTGGGCAAATATATCATCTCTCAGAGCCCTGAGCTTCCTCAACTATCAAATGGGGCCAATAATTCCTATTCAAAGGGTTGCTTTGAGAACTAAATGAAGTAGTATTTATAAAACATATGACACAGTGTTTTAACACAGAGAAGACACAATAAATGGTATCCATTAGTAAGGCCAGAATTCAGAGTGTTTGTTCTCTCAGTGCTGGCTAAATTTGTTTGATTCTTCCACCACAAACAAGTTTCCACATAAGCCTGGTAGCTATAACAATAACCCATTGCCCTTCTACCTTTGTTCATAGGAGAGACTGAACATAAAATGATGACTTTATCAGCACAAATCTATGATTGCTATTTGAATAATACTACAGAGAACAGTTCTGATAGTATGCAAAGACAGCTGTTTTTATCTGAGAATGGCAGCTATAACACCCACCCCGCCCCTGCCCACATCTCATCACTTCTGTCCACCAGTTCATTTTCTCCTCTACAGTCAACATTATCTCTGGCCTGCTGCTCCAACCACATCACCCTCTCTTCTTCCTCTACTGAGAGATCTCAATGGTTCCTTTTGAATCAAAATTGAACTCATAATTCTGTTCTCTATATTTCAAGTACTAGGGAGTCCTAATGTTGGCGACTTTTAAAAAAAATACTAAAGAACATCTCTGTTTTCAACTCTTTCATGACTTTGTCCAAGCTTCCCTCTCAGAGCAGCCATGTGTGGAAACATCTCTAAGGCTTTATGATTTAAGTGCCATTGTCAAAATTGCCCCGGAAGATCCTGCATATGCTCCATACTGTGCTAATATAAATTAGATTGGGCTATGCTTGAGAAGTTTTGGTTTAAAGATAAACTAATGGACTTGAGTTAAAAGATTTCTAGTGACCTTTTCTCATTTCTTTCATTTCCTCCTATCTAACTATGCAGAAAATAATTCATCCAGTCACTCTTCCCCATGGATGCTTCTTCTCTGAATCATTATTTTTGAATATGACATCACTACTGGGGAGTTGTCCAAGGGAGCTATGCAGTAATTGAGAGTTCATAATGCTGTATACAGTGATTAATATCACTGACATAAAAAATGCTTATTCTTTAATCTTGCAAACATTTGGGTTATAGAATGCTTATCACAAATCATGTTTTCCTGTGTGTCCATCATGAATTTCTCAAGATACTTTGTGGGCTACAGAAAAAAAGCCAAATCTTATCTCTAGTAGGTAAAATTCTACAACAACCTCCAATTATCGACCCCGGGGGAAATGACCCAAGAGCCCAGAGGGTGCAGTCAAGGGACATGGAAAATTATTCCTAAGGCTTGAAACCAAATGGAGTTTCCCTGCTAGATAACCAAACTTCTTTCAGTTGGTGAGTCCTTTTTACTTCAGCTTCCCCCTTTTGAACTGAAATGTCTGTAGTTTTCCTATGCTTCTACTAAGAAGAAAGCACTGTAGGTTAGACCTTGGGTTGCTAATAGGCCAAGGTTAGCGGCTGAAGTCCCCCACTCACTTCTCAGGAAAAAGATGAGACTGTCTGCTACCATAACTATTGACAGAAACCCTATGTAGGATCATTACGAATTCACTCGGTGACAGTGGGTTTGGTTTGAGGTATTGATGACTCTCATACCATTGCGTATTGTAAATAATTTGTCTTTTCAGTTTTTGAGGTCAACAGGAAAAAAAAATGTGCCTAGAAAGAATTACATCCAAGATTATCATCTGTGGCAGTCATGTGCTTATGTTAATTTTATGATTGAAATGTAGGGGTGCAGTCTAGCCTGTTAATCTGGAGATAGCCATTGAGTAGCCAATGAGGCCTCTGTGTGGGCATGGCTTTCTCCTGAGACTTCTGGGAAATCTCACGATATTTCCCTCGTGGAGATGAGAAGCTATTTTCCCCAGTTGTTGGGAGTTAGTCTCAGAGACGATTAATCATGGAAAAGACAAGATGCAGCCTCTGAGAAGTTGGAGGAGCCGGCGGAGAGACCACACAGCTTTGCCCTGATGAAGGCAGACCTCTGAAGCTGGAGTGGCATGTTGTTGATGGACCTGAGCCCTGGAAGTGAGGAGCCATGGGGAGACCTCCGGCAGAGCTGGGATTCTACACCCACTGACCTGTGACTTCGTGAGTCGAAAGGAGACTTTATAGACTGATTTCGGGCATATGGGTTAATATCTGATTTATGACTTTGAACTGGACTGGGCTGGGATGCCTTCTCGGTGTCACATTCCTTTTGTATAGAAACCCTTTTCCTTATACCTATATGCATGTCTAGAAATTTGTTCCTCTAGTCTGCCCGGACTAACACATCACCTATCTGATATAAATGATGATTTTTTTGTTTGTTTTTTTTGGGGGGGGCATCACTGCCTCTGGTGGTCATGGGCACTACCCAGTGCCACTCCTGAGAGCCACCACTGGATTTGAACTTCCAAGCTGGCGGGCTGCAGTCCCGCATTCAACCACTTACGCCACCAGGGCTCAGCCCTGATGTTTTGAATCATTGTGTTGATACTCTGTAGATAAATGTTTAGACTTTGAATGAATTCTGTAAAGGGATGAAACTTTTAAAAACATTGGATGGAAGTGAATGTATTTTGCAAGTGGGATAAAGATGCATCACTTAGATCAGAAGGTAGACAGCCGAAAACAATAAAATCACCATTAAGAATTGTTACCTACCTATAATCACCATTCAGTTATTAGATCACCTGAAATTCAGATTCACAATCTCAAATTTAAAAATCAATGCGCCAGATCCTTGTAACCAGTTACAAGAATCTACATATAACCTCAGTGTATGTTATGACAAAATAATAATAATTTATAAATTATCAAGTGTTCATGGGGGAGGGGAAGTGGGGAGGAAGGGGAAATATAAGGAGCTAATACCAAGGATTTAAGTAGAAAGAAAATATTTTCAGAATAATGGCAACAAATGTACAAATGTG
>PVJH01015807.1:0-52323 GCA_004026705.1 Nesogale talazaci
GCAATAAATGAAATGAAACCAAATAGGTCTGAATGCACCCCATCCACAATAACAAAAAGAAAAGAAAACGGAGGCAGATCCCTGTGAGAGGGACAGACAGAGTGACTGCAAAGGACTCCAGTGTAACCGCAATTATGGGCATTGTGCATGTGACATCAGACTCTGTCTCCTTCTGTTCATTATTCCTAAGGTCACGACAAGTCAGATCCCACTAGGTCACCCCTCACAAGAGCATTCTCCTTCCCTAACTACTGCTTGGATTCTGTGACCTCTGCTGCCTAGAGATTAGGACTGTTTCATTGGTCCAGGAGGTACCAATTGTGGCTTCGTTGCTACCTGCAGATGGTCACAAAGCAGACTTTCCAGATACATGGACTGCTGTATCAGCTCAGTATGCATACCTGATTAAAGATTTGTATCTAGAAGACTTTTTAAAACTCCTTAAAAATAAGAAATTGACTCTGCTCTTTGAAAATAGGAAACATATTTGAAGACACTTCACTGATCTACTGAAACAGAAGATCTACTGATGAAAAATAGATCCCAGAAATGGTGCTCAGCTTCACTGGCCATTAGGAAAATGTCAACTAAAGCCATTTTGTCGTGGCTTTTACATGACTTCTTGGAGTTGATTTCAGTGTCACAATTCCTTACATGACAAAGTAGAAGTGTCTCATAAGTTTTCTAGGCTACAAAATTTATGGGAGCAGATTATTGACTTTTTCTCCCATAAAACCACTGGGTAGAGTCAAACTTCTAGTCTTTGGGACAGCTGCTGAGTGCTTAACCATTGTACCACTGTTACAACAGCAAACATTAAAACAGCAGATCACACCAAATGTTGGCAAGAATGTGGAGTAGCTGTTTGTTAGTTCACATAGACTAGAGAAACAAATTCATAGACACACATGTATATAAAGGAAAGATTTATATACAAGAGGAATGGAACATTGAGAAGGCATCTCAACCCAGTCCAGTCCAGAGTCATAAGTCCGATATTAACCCGTATGTCCGATACCAGTCCAAAAAATCACCTTCCAACTTTCAATGCATGTGTGATGACACCAGGACAAGCGGGTGCAGAGTCTTGTGTGTCCAGTGGCAGTAGAAGCATCTCAGCACTGGTAGGTGTCTCCTCATGGCCTCCCAAGCATCTCAGCACTGGCAAGAGTCTCCACATGGCTTCTCCAGCCCCACAGGTTTGGCTCTATTAGGGCAAGCCCATGTGACCTCTCTTCCAGCTCCTCCATTCTCCAGGAAATAGGATCGATCAGCATGCTGTCATCTCATCTTGTTCATAGTTCATCATCTCTCAGAGCCTAATTCAAGTCTCTCTACTCCAATTGGGAAATATCGTAAACTCCCAGAATTCTCAGGAGAAAGCCATGCCCACACAGAGGTCTCATTGACTATCTCCAGATTGACAGGCTATATCCACCCCCTACATCCCAATCATGAAATTGACATCAAGCACATGACCACCACAAACTGGCTCAAACACGACTTCTTGGTGCCGGTAGGTACCATTGAGTCGATTCTAACCCGTAGCTGCTTCATGTTCCACAGAGGGAAACAATGCCTGTTCCCACGCCATCTTTGCAGTTGGTGTTATGTCTGAGCCCATTGTGGCAGCCACTGTGACAATTCCTTGCCAAAAAGGTCTTCTTTTGTCCCCTCCCTTACTGAGCATGATGTCCTACCCAGAACAGGCTCCTGCTGCTAACTTGTCCAAAGTACATGAGACAAAGTCTCAGTAGCCTTGCTTCTGAAGAAGCATTCTGATTATCCTTCTTCTAAGACATTTTTGTTGGTTTTCCTGGCAGTCCACGATACTTTCAAGGTTCTTAGCCAATGCCATAATTCAAATGCATCAGTTCATCTCCTCTCTTCCATTTCATCATCTAGTTTTCACATGCATGTAAGATAACTTAAAATACCATGGCTTGAGTCAGGTGCACCCACTTCACAAAGTGATACTGTGGTCCTTTATGATTTAGTATACACCCTTTGCATTCAGTTTTCACAATATAATTCAGAATTTATTAACTGCTACTGCCATGTGTGTTGATTGTTGATCCACATGAAATGAAATCCTTAAGATGTAGTTGAACTATATGAATAATGCTGAATGAGGCAGCAGAATTGGAGGAAACTCAAAAAAAACCTACAATATGCAGAGGGCAAAGTCTTGCTGAAAGTGAAAAGGATTGGAAACACTGCTGAAGATCAACCACTGTAGCTTTCAGAATGGATGATGGCTCAACATAAAGAAAACAAAAATTGTTACCTATAAGCAGCATTATAGCAAACAGAGAAAGGACAGATATTGTTGAAAATTTCTCAGAGACTCAGCAGACTTTGAAAAATCTATTATACGTGAGCTATGTACAAAATGTACTCTAAATGCTTGACATGCCTTATCTCACTTAATTCTCACAATAAGGCCATGAGTTAAACATCCTTCTTGTTCTTATTTTATATCAGTGGAGATGGAGATTTGGAGGGGTTAAGTAAATTGCCCAAGGTCACATACCTAGTTAGTACTGGAGGTAGCAAAGGTTTGAATTCAAACTTTGCCATATTACTTCCCTACATCAAGAATGTATGGTCATGTGATAAATTATCTGCCACCAGAATGAAACAGAAATGGGAAAACAGGTATGCATAAGAAAGGGTATGGGCTGAGTCCCGGTGGCGTAGTGGTTGTGCGCAGGACTGCGGCCCACTGGGACGGAGGTTCAATTCCAGCAGTGGGGCTGGGCATCCTACTCCCACCACCAGAGAGCAGTGATGCCAAAAAAAAAAAAAAAGGTATGGAAAACAGTGAGATATGCTGTGCAGCAATGAAAAAAGGACTGGTCTTCAATATTGATAGAATCTCTTGTGGATCTACAAAGAACATCGCCTTTAAAAGCAATCAGCTTGGGAATTCTTAAAAAGAGAGTGCACCACACACAGCATTCTTCACCCAAATCACAGTCCCAGTATACCAAACTAAGTCCTGATTTTCACAAATTCAAAAAACCTTCATGTACACATGGTGATGTCACTCTTCTATTCATCCTGTAAACACTAATGGAGCTTTGTGTTGTGTGTCAGGAATGATACTGGCTTCAAGAGACACAGAGGAGAAACAACACAGTCTAGTGTAAAAGCAGATCATAAACATGAAGTGCAGCAGTGTGAAAGAGTCTTAGCAGAAGTTTTTATACAATGGTACTGGACCCAGACAAACACAGATGACTCAAGCCAAGGAACTGAATGGTGATCAAGGGAAGCTTGAGATGCATGGTTCATGAAAGAGAAGAACAAGTTGGCTAGCTTTAAATCCCATTTCCCCCCAAGAACAGTCTTCAGTCTCTCCTTGCCTCATCGATACATAAAGTGGGGTATTGTAGGGTTTAAATGTGTTGCAATAAGTGTAAACACTTAGAGGAGTGCCTGCGCATCCTATGGATTGTATTATGCTGCCACTATTATTGCTGTTGCTGATTACAGAGTGAAGGAAATCCAGATGAAGCACTGTTCCTAACCAAAAAGATGACTGTTTAAAACCACTTGTCATTCCTTGAAAGTGGGACCTGGCTATGTAACCCTGTGAAGATCACAGACAAGAAAACCCTGTGAGGAAGTCCTCCTCCGTCAGGTAGGGTCACTGTGAGTCAGAATCAAGTTAACCGCACCTGCCCTAACAATAAACTGTGCCATCACTGTGAGCAAAGTTATTGTTTTCTCAAGAATTTCTACAGCATACATCATTTAAGCTACACAGATGACCCATCTTTTCACAGATAGCATGTGCACTAGATTAGGGACGAAGGACATTGGCTCCACCGGAGGCCTACACTCAATGAAAATTAGCTGTCCATGACATACTAAAGGGGTTGTAAAGAAATCAGGCATACTAATTAGATAGCTTTGGGAAAATCCAACCTGGGCCCCCACACAATTTTAGGCACCAGAATGATGACATCACACAGGTGCACCTAAACTCAGCCAATAAGATTAGCCAATACTTTTAACCATGTCTCCCCAGCCAGTGGAGGTTAAAGCTGCCCACAAGGAGACTGAGTCCCTTTTCTTTCTTCTCTTGTTAAGGTGCTCACTAAAAGCCCAGGGTTGAGATTCTTGGTGCCTAGATGCTACTCACAGCTAGATTTACAGCTTTTGGTTCCACTTTTATGCTCTTGTGCTGGTATTCTTTTCACGTGGTTTGACATGTTCTCTTGACGTGGCCATAGCCAGTCATGAGCTCTTGTGTGGTCCCCATGAGGCCTTGTACACTTTCCAGAAGTAGTGTGTACTTTTTCAGACTATACCACATGAAACTCTCCTTTCCCTTATAAAAGTCACTTGGATTTACAAAAGTTTTTCCTCTACGTGAATTATTTCAGCATTGCGAAGCAAGAACCAAAATAAACCACCCCAGAAACCTAACACATTCACGTATGTACAACATATATAAGACTAAAGGAAGAAACAGATTATTAGAGCTCTTATTAAACTCCAGAACTGTAATTCTATCTTCCCTCCAATAGGTCTGCATTTCTTAAAACGAACAAGCCTTATCTATTTCAAAATTTGTAGTGTTTTCAAATGCTTTAACAAAACCCACACATGTCCATTGAAACTAGCACTTCAAAGTGTATTGACTTTTCCCTCTTCTTGTCTCCAATTTCCACAAATTCTAGTCTGGCAGAGCAATATCCATTAAAATACTCATTGCTTGTTTAATTTATTAATTTTTTTTGGTAGTTTTGATGTCTTCCCCCTAAAAACAAAGAGGCAGATTGTCTTCTAGGGAGACACCTGGAAGTGCATGAGCACAAAGGCCATGATTCAAAAGTCTTTCTGTGCAGTCAACAAGCAATTACTTTTGCATATGATAGGAGACTGTCAGCTTCAAACACAGGACATTCTTTGGGAAGATTAGTCCAAATTACATTTTATTACATTGGCCCATTTAATGGCCTAAACTTCATCTACTTATTCTAATGGAATTCCAACTGGGGCATTAATATATTGTTTATGACATGTTTGGAGTTCCTGTGTTATCAGCATGCATTCATGAGAGAAGCTTCAAACAGTATCAGATAACAGTGAGCTGGATGTTGGATGTTGTACAGCACAGGGGATTTTATCATCTGAACCAGTGGCAGTGATTAAATTAAACTGTCTGAACAAAGCTTTTGCATGTCAAGCTGTTGAATGGTCAAATGAAAGAGTGACACACTTCAAAGATCAGAGGAAGGGGAAAGGGACTAGAAAAGATGAGTTTGGGAAATCCTTGTTTACAGCATTCAGAAACCAAACCAACAGCTAAACACGATTCCCACTTTACTTTGCATTTAAACTGTCCCATAGTGTTCATTTCCTAGGCATAAAACATTTCCCCCGACACTCTTTTTATGCAACATATTTTAATTTAACTTGGAGCAATAAGCTGAGTGATGAGAGTGTTTGGGCTTGGTGGGGGGGGGGTTGGGCAGGGTAGAAGGAGGTTGGTTTAGTTCTGTTTTATACATGAGGGTTTTCTTTATTTGTTTTAATTTCTTACGATCCCAAATTATTTCCAAATTGGGTATTTTAGGGGGAGGAGAGCAATAGAGATAAAGATTTTCCCATAATTTTCAAGCATAATATTCACTTTGAAAAGATGAATACAAGAGTTTTAATCTCCCTCATAAGAATCAAATCATCAAAAATTTTGAAATAAGAATTGAATACAATGATACGAAAAACTGAAATTCCTTTTAAAAGCTGAAACATTGTGATATATAATCTCTCTGAGGAAGTTTAATTTTTTAAAAGATTTTCTTTTTTAAGTATCTCAGTGTATCTAGGATACAAAAAAAGCTTTATAAGTTTCCACATGTTTCCTATCTGCTGAGAGTTTTAAATCAACAAAATTCTTCTGACATTTATTTATTGTCATCTTTGTTAGTTGATTTTTTATTAAAAATGGTTTTGTTTGTATTAAGTAAATGTTATTTCCTCTAAAACTAAATAAAACTGGGAAAAGCTCCAGAAAAAGCAAATTTAGCTTCAGTGTTATTTCCATTACAAAATCTACATAGTCCCACTTCTCAATTACTGTCTAGATTGGTGGTTTCCTTTTATTTAAGATTCTAAGTCAAGTAAGCAGAAACATTTCAGAAATTCCAGTGGGTCATATACTTAAAAAAGATAATTTTCAGATCTGTTACCCTTTGTTAAATTCATAAATTTATATTTTACTTAAATTTTGATTTATACAAGTTTCAGAACCATGAAATAATGCCCCGTTTGAAATAAATGCCGGTTCTTAACGTGTCTTCATAATTTAGTTTTTCATTTATCATTTATCATTAAGGGCGATAGCCTTTTTTAGAGATTAACTGCTCAGCGACAACCACTAAAGTTTTTAAGTACAAAATGCTTTAAATTCAATTCCTCTACAGATACTCAGGCCAAAAAAAAAAGAGAAGAAGAAAATGATTGTAGCAAAATCATCCACCTTTCCAAATATATAATCATGTCAATATGCATCTTATATAAATTAGTTTTTTTCTTTAACACACTAAGTATCCAAACATGCTCCAGTCTTTATGAAATTTTAGTAACAGAGAAAAATCAAAATTGTGAAAAGCTTTAATAATGGGCAAAGGTTGAATGTGTATATGGACTAATTCTAGAATTAAACTCAAAACACTCACTTATAAAACTGTGCATGGTGCATAAAAATTCTTAAATTCCTAATTTCCAAGTAAAACTGCAACTTTTCATAAGTATATGCTTACTCAGTTCTATTTATGTTTATCAAATATAAGCTTTTCATCTACTCTGCATTCAACCCTTTGTACAACCAAACAAAATGTTGAGTTTAAATAATATAAATAAAATTTAATATATAAATGCCAGTTTTCATGCACTATAAACAGAAAAACAGCTTCCTCATTTTCTGCACTTTACAAAAATCTTTCATTAATTAGCCAAGGAAGTAAATCTTAGTGAAGGTGGAGAAGATGTTTGTAACATACATTTGTTATTGTGGGTTCCATAGGCAGTTCTGACTGCTAGATCCAAATATAAGAAAATTAGATGTGGAAAGCAAGATATATAGGAACAGTCAATAAGTAGGAAAATTTTAAAACCCTCATTAAGGAAACCCTATGTCCAATTGGAAACTACAAATTGATCCCCACTGGTCAAAGCTCATGAGATGTTTCCAAAAGACAGCTTTCAGTACGGTCAGATCCCTGGATGATTTCATCATTGAAGAAAAAACATAAATTAAATGAGCACTCAACTAAAGAATTAAAGAAGACATATAAACAACCAAACAAAGGGAACATAGATTTAGAAATTAATAAAATAAAAATAGAAATCACTAGATGTGATCATTTCCCTCATTAGCTGGTTCTTAGAAAAGATCACTGGGCTGAGCCCCGGTGGCGTAGTGGTTGTGCGCGGGACTGCAGCCCACTGGGACGGAGGTTCAATTCCAGCAGTGGGGCTGGGCCTCCTACTCCCACCACCGGAGAGCAGTGATGCCCAAAAAAAAAAAGAAAAGATCACTAAAGCAGACAACCTCTTGGCCAAATCTAATCAAGGAAACCATTATCCTTGAGTGGGTCCCAACTCAAGGTGACCCTATGTGTGTCAGAAGAGAACTGAGCTCTCCCAGGTGTTCAGGACAGTAGAACCCCACCCTCAACACTAATCCATTCTAGAAGGAGAGTCGAGATGAGATGCACTCACTCGTGTAGTCAAGTTTCAAATCAATTTTTCCCATAAAAAAATAACTGAAAATGGAGTAATCCTTTCCCGACCACCAAGTTTTTACCCTAACCTTGCCTTTTTATATAAAACATTTCACAGAAATTTCAAAGTAAATAAGTTCAGAGTTATATAATATGAGTTAAATAAACACAACTTTAAAATAAAGTTCTTCACAACTACAGTATGGTCCATACCTTGAGATGGATGAGAAGCTGGATCTATGGACCCAGGTGTGGAAAGGAGGTGTGGAGAGAGAGAATCATTGTTTGGAAGGGGAAGCCCCTTCCATAAAATGAACTGGCAGCTGCTTTTCAGAAAGTTTTTTCCATTGTTTTGCCTTCTTTCATTAGGATCTGACTGGCTTTCTCTTAAAAAAAAAAAAAGTTGTTTCATGTGATCTGCTGTTGATGTTTCTGTATCTCTTTTCTAAAAGCTTGCTAATTATCATCAACAACATCAACAACACGGTTAACAATTCCCTTATTCTGATGATTCTTTTCAAAAAACTCTCTTAGGACCCATTTTTTTAAATCTAAACACAGTACAGAAAGTCACAAAAGCTAAAGTTATAGCAAAATGCTTGGAACACAAGTTGCAAAAGGTTTAAACAACGCGTACTCGCAACGCCAACGAATACCAACTAATGCTGATTGACCGAAAGATGAACTGCTTTTGTTTACAAGAATCACCTGCATTGGGTCAGATGCCAATGTTTTGTTTTGATCTCCTATGCAAAATTTTCTCGACATTTCCCATTGAAATCCGATTATGTCAAGTACTGATGCAATCTAGGACTGGGGTTCTTCTATAGCTGTGACCTGTGACAAAGAGATCATCCTACTTTCTTCTGAATCACTTTTCAGTAGATTCAAATCCCCAGCTTTTCCTTTAGAAGCAGGATACTGGACCATCTAAACCACAGTAGTGGTGAGACTTTGAAATTTGCTCTTCATTGTAGAGTAGTTCAAGAAAACAAATGAAAGCATGAAGTCAAAGAGCTGAACGGAAAAATTACAAAGGGCAGTTCAAGAAGACAAAGTCAAATATTATAATTAAATGTCCTGAGACGTAAAGCTAGAAAACCGAAAAGGAAGCACAGGTCCAGAATAACTTAAATTGAAAGAACTCCAGAAAAATGTTCATCCTTGGGTCAAAATAAAGATTCTATGGGCAAAGTATTGAATTTTGAGAGTAGTAAAAAGTCAAGATGGGAACTTTGAGAACTAAAGTGTGTCTGACCCAAGTCACAGCATTTTTCCTTGCCTTATATGCCTGTGAAAGTCAGACATAGAATAAGGAAGACAGAAGAAGCAGTATATTTGAATTGTGGTGCTGGAGAAGACTATTGGAAGTTCCATGAACAGCTAAAAGGACAAACCTATCTGTCAATGAAGAAGTACAGCCAGAGTGCTCCTTAGAGACAAGTGCAGTAAGGCTTCTTCTTAAGGACATTGCACGTGTGGCCAGGAGGGACTGATCCCTGGAGAAGGACATCATGCTTGGTAAAGCAGAGGGGCAGCACAAAAGAGGAAGGCCCTCAATGAGATGGATTAACACAGTGCCTGCAACAACGCTCTCAAACACTGACACAATTGTGAAAGTGGCACAGGACCATGCGGTCTTCAGTACTGTTAGGCATAGGATCACTGTGGGTCAGAACTATTTGATGTCTAACAACGACAGTGTGCAATGAGTTACTTAATGTGCATACGCGGTGCAATGAATTACTTAATGTAGCTCTTGTAGCCATCATCTTTGTAACTCCAATCAAACTACTGAATGGAGCCATGCAATCTGGGGGTGCTTCTTTTTTCCTGATGGGTCTGAGTCAGAGAAGGTGGGGGAAGATGCTGATAGGATTCTGTGATTCCTTTGTATGTGATTGTTAACATGCTTATCTGGATCATTTAACTTATTTTTCCTTTCCAATATGTTTAACTGGAAGTTAAGCCCAAAGTCTTTATTAGACATTGTGGAAGAATCTAAATAATTTTTCCATGGAAAAGGATTGTACCAAAGGAACCATTGTCAGGAAAGATAGTTACTTTCTCTAACAATTCATTACCACATAGTTTTTGCAGTAAATAAATACATATGGTGTTTTTTAAAATTGTCTCACTTCCAGCAAATCCAAAAATAACTTAATGATACAATCGTATATTTAAGAGAATAAGCAAGTTAGGAAATACATAAGATCTTTTTATAAAAAGGAAGGATTGTTTATTGTGTAGGCACTTGTCTGTGTATACAAATCCATGTAAATATTTACTGTGAAAAACAAATCTTAGCAAAGGTTTCCTTTGGGAATAACAATTTTTTTTCTGAGTGTCTTAGTTTTCAGGCATGCTCCTGAGGTTATTTGGGGCTCTGATTCAAAAAATTGCATTGGGTAGCCCACATAAACTCTAGTTTCTTAGCTATGGTGTTGTACTATACTTTCAGCTCTTCTGTTATGCTAATTATTAATTCATTCTAGTTTTAAATATGAGAAGGATTCAGACCCACAAATTACAAGATAAGACAAAAGATAAGTGACATTTGAAAAAAAATGATGGTAAGTCTTAAGGGACTTCCAGGGGAAGCTGTCAGTAGAGCCATGGTTGCTAGCTGAGTGTGCCATCATAAGGTAATGATGTGAACCCACCACTCTGTAGCCCTTAAAAAATTTAAAGGTTTGGAAACCCAAAAGGGCATTTCTTCTCTATCCTACAGCGTCACTAGGGCTTAGAATCTGATCCGACCCACGGGTCAGTCAACGTGGGTTCCTGAAAGGGGGACTGGGAATGGAGAGGGCAAGACAGGCGAGAAATGGAGACAAGACAGGATTCTGATCAAGTCTCTTTTATTGAGCCAAAAGGCAGGGTTATATAGGCTAGCAACAGGAAGGGAGGTACAACTTATGGAAATGAGGGGTAGGGATAATCAGCCAATCATACATAGCTACAAAGAAACGGCAGGAAAAAAAATGGCAGAAAGCAGTTCTCAAACAGGTCTGCATGCTAATTAGGTGAGCTCAAACAGGTCCGCAGGCTAATTACGTGAACTCAACACGTCCGCATGCTAATTAGGTGAACTCAACACGTCTGCATGCTAATTAGATGAACCCATGGATTCAAAGGTTATCTTGCCCACAAGCCGTTACAATACAAAAGGTCAATAAAGAGGTCACTGAGGGATGGGAACAGCATTCGGCTTCCCACAAGAATCAACTACACAGCAGTGAGGGGTTTGGGTTTGTTTGTTTGTGGAGGGAAGTATAGGAGGCTGTGCAATATGTCCAGAGACTATGAGTTGAATACTGCAAAAGCAGAACAGAGCTTGAGAAGAATGGAAAATAAAAAAGAAAATTGAAACGACATATATATATATATATATATATATATATATGGAAGGTGTGAAGGCAGTTTAGACATCAAAAATGTTAAGACTGCATAGCAATTTTTGAAACTATTTTGAAGATCTTAATTTTTCTTCAAAGTATGCACTAGATATTCCCACAGCATATTTTAATAAAGAGAAGTTGATGGATAATCCATGTTAAATATTTCAAATGTGAGGTTGACTACCAGCTTCTTTATAAGGAAAATTCTAACTTTCAAGAGTTTCTGTACAGAGGTAGAGAAGTTGTGCCATCTTATAACTAGTGCAGATATTTAAACTTCAATAAAAGGTTTTTAAAGGAGTTTGAACTCTGAGAGACCCATTTTGGGCTTCAGAACATTTGATCTTTGATTTATAAGAGCAAACTCACTACCAGCCAATCACTACAACTCAGAGGAACTACAAATAGGTCAGACAAGACCTTCGCCTGTGGATATCTGATGGCATAAAGCCTATGGAAGCCAAAAGTCTCTGGCTCTTACTGAGCTTGGGCTTTGACTGGCTCTTATGTTAACAGTCAAACAGGGCTCCTTGTGAATTGTACAGTGACTCTTATTTCTGGCCCCTTTTTAAGAAAGGCGGAAAATTGGAACTGCTTGCTACCCAGCTCCTAATAAAGGTGAGTTGAAAGGTGGAGAAAAATTCAAGACAGCCTGATTTTTTAAGAGTGAGCAGAGTGAAGTGTGGTCTATGGTATATATCCTGTTTCTCAAAAACAAGACCATTTTTAAAGCTGGAATTTTTTTAAAAAGGGATCTATGATTTAGCTTCCACATGGCATTGTTGAACACATGATGCTGTTTTCCTGTACCAAAATGTGTGCTCATATGGTACTGTTGGTGCAAGCCACTTTATGTGGATTTTGCATATACTATGCAGTGAGACACAGTACTTTTACCTAAATTACAGTGTGATTTAGCTAATCTTTTGTTCATACTAGCTCAGTGTCTGCCTTTAAATCTAAATGACATGTCGAAACTTTTAAAGAAGTGCAACATGCATGCAATATAAACTAGTCATGTTATGCTGTTAGCCAAAGAGCAGAATTTAGAAGCAACTGCCAAAAGGGGGTGTAGATGAAAATGAAATTGTAATTTCATCTTTAAAATATTGTTTACCTTTATTAATTTGTGGTAATATTTTTAGTAAACAATTATTGTACATTGATATAAAAACCAGGCTATGGTTGCTTCTTTACTTCTCTCTTGCACTTATTTTTGTATCGTGGTCATTTTCTATGCAGACAATGGAGCAAACTGCTATATAATTGTAGCCTTTTTGAAAAAATGGGATGCTTAATATTAGCAAATCTTTTTGGAAAATAAGTGTGTAAAGGTAAACAATGAAAAAATCAGAGCTGATAGGTGAAACTGATGCTATGTTTCCATTCAACAAGTTGATAAATAGACCCACAAACAAGCCAAACATGTGAGACACCACAGTGTGTGTTGGCCAAGGTAATAGATTCTCTATTGGTCTCATTTTTGCTTTTGTGTGACACTTTTTCTTCTACTAACTCTTTTGTAAAGATTTGGTGTGTCTGATTTTTAAATTAAATATTGATTGTGATATTATAGATAGAAACTTTTGACAAGTAAGAAAAAAGATTATATATGTATACATATTTTTTACAGTGTGTATGTATAGATAGGTGTAGGCACACAAATTTCTTCTTCTTTCCTCATCCTTGTCAAGTTTTCATTTTCAATATAAAAATCAATGTATCGTTTTTAAAAAATCAGGCATCAACTCTTTACAAAAACACACACACACCCACACCCACACCCACACCCACACACACACACCAAAAAAGAAAACCCCAGCTGTTAGAAACAGTGACCTGATGCTTCTAGGAAAAGCCAAATTACATTCAATATAAATGATCCTTACTTTCCAAAGCTGTGCATTTCTAGAAAATGTGTCCCTAAGTGTGTCCTCATAAAGTAGACCTTATTTTCTACTGCCATCATTATAATTGCTTAGGGGTAGCAGGTAGAGAAATATATTGGTTCCATTGAACTTTGCTGAACAAATCATAACTATGACCAAGTTTTATTAAAATCATAACAACAGCCATGAATGGCTATAATAATTTAAAATATAAAATTAACTCCAAATTGTAAAAAATGAATATAAACATGGTACTTATTAGAACACAAGGGCTTTGGAAGTCTATAAATCAATACATTAAAATATATATAGCTACAAATTTGACCTTTCTAACCTTTATTTTATAATATTTTGTTATGAAAATGTTCATAAACATGTCCTTATGTCAAGGAGAGGTATTGAAGTATTATAAGTGACTTCAGCCATTTGGGGGATTGAGGTCACTTATGCAACTGAATTTTTTTTAAAAATGAATGCACAAATCTTTTTCTCCTGTGAGTCCTCACTTTTCCTACTTTTAGCAAAACCAAGCTTCAAGGAGAAAGGAAATCTTAAAAAGGAATTCAAAGACTTTTTGAAAAATCATTGATAATTTTCTCTATTCAACTAGAAGTGGTGGTAGCAACTAAGAGCATAAAGATGTTGCAAAGATTTCCCCTTGTTGGTTTGGTTTTGTTTTTTATCACACTCAAAAGAACAAATGTGAAAAGTGTGAGAGACTTTCAAGAGATGTCAGAAGGTAAATTCTGAACAGTAAGAATGAAATGATCACACTTTGTTTCATTACATTCTAGGCTCTCTCTGTACCGCTAAGTGACTTGATGAAATGAGGTAACCCTGTTGGCTCTTCTTCTTTTGCCACCTTTTTGCCCCAGGGTTAAATTGTGAGATCTCTTTCAAAGCTCCATTGCAGAGCTTTCTTTTGCTCTAGGTAGGAAGCCCATAGACTGCCTTTGAGACCCAAGGGAGTCCACATCACTGTCCCTCTCAGTTGACTGATTGGATGAAAATAAATTTTGAAATAAATTGACATTAAATACAATCTACAATCCTTTACCCACAACTCCAAAATCCAAAACATTCTGAAAACTGAAATTTGATTTTCAAAACCCATATAATGATCAAACCTCAACTTAGCAGAACTCATCTGAAGAAATAAGGAGAGGAAAAAAAGAGCTAAATTAAACAGACTTCCTAATTTTTTTCAATCTTAAATGAAAGAGCCCTGATGGTGTCATGACTACACATTGAGCTTCTAATCTTGAGGTCAGTGGTTCGAACCCACAAGTTGTTCTGAGGGAGAAAATGAGGCTGTTTGTTACTGAAAAGATTTAAAGCCTGGGGTCTGATGGCTACATTAATGGCCCCACGAATCCTCTGCAACTAAGATGTGAAAATATAAATGTAGAAGAAACACTTGGTTCCCTGAATTTCTGAGGAAAGGAAGATAAGTGACCACGTCAAACACCGACAGGAAAACTAAAGGCAGAACTAACAGAAAGAGATTAAGGGAATAATCAAATCCTCTACCAGTCACCCGTCAACTGAACAGCACTACCCACACATAGCACATAGCAATCTCCAACACCAACAATGAGAAAGGGCGCCTTCGCTTGGCTCCCCACACCTGAGGTATGAATGGAGGTGTGACCAAACCCAATCTAGTACAGCACTGGTCAGTTGCACCTCTCTCTACATCTTTGGATAACAATGCAGTCTGAAAAAGAGGCAGGCCAGGTGGGAATGCAGCAGAGGACGGGAAGCAATGGGAGAAATGAATCATTCAGTAGTCAACTAAGTCCAAATGGAAGAAGCACACCAGCTTGTGTGATCCAAAGATGAGGACTACAAAATTTGAATATGGTGAAGGAAAAAGGATCAGAGGAAAAATTATGAACAACCAATTTGGTGAAGGCTATGGAGGACAATGGGAGACTATGTTAGTCTGGGTTGTGACTGAGAACTCAGAGAAACTCCCATATGTGTGTGAGAAAGAGGTTTATACACAAAAGCAGTTGAATATTGAGAAAACCTCCCAGCCCAGTCCAGATCAAGTCCATAAGTCCATATTAACCCATTTGTCTGATACCAATCTATAAAGTCCTGGCAGGGGTCTCCACCTGGCTCCTCCAGCTCAGGGCACTAGTAGTACACGAATGTAGTTCCTTCCATGTGTCTTCTCAGCTGGAATATCTCCCAGGGAGTCAGCCTGCATCCTGCCTTCAGCAAACTATTCTTCTTCTTAACACCTGCAATTGAGGTTTTCAAATTCTAGCCTGATTGACAGGTTAAACTCCACCCCTTTACTCTTAATCCTTTCTAATTGACTACAGATTATATAGCACCGATCCCAAAACCCATCTGCAGAGAATCTAGTCAGACTGATTGCTGGCAAATTCTCTCTAGCCACAGATCCAAACAGCCTTACTATAAGGCAGAGACCCCTGCAATCTTAATTATGCTGGATTAAAGTTATACTAAACCAATAGATCTCCCTATAGGTCCAACCTGAATTTGTTCTAGGTGCAATTCCCTCATTGATTGCGCAACTAGCTTAGGTTTTACATTGAGGTCTGTGACCCACCTTGTGTATAGAATAAGATAAAGGTCTTGCTTTTTTTTTTTTTTGCAAGTAGATATCCATTTTTTTCCAGCACCACTTGTTCAAGAGGGCATCTGTCTCCCATGTGGCTTTTTGAGGGCCTTTATCGAAGATCAGTTGTCTGGGTGCTGATGATTTCATTTCTGGATTTTCAGTTCTTTTCCATTGGTTTGTATATCTGTAATTATACCTATATCGTGCTGTTTTGACCACTGTGGTTGGATAATAAGTGCAAAAGTCAGGTAAAACAAACCCTCTGTCTATTTGGGCTTGAAAAGAGTGTGAATTTCTTTTTCTTTTTCTTTTGCATTTGGGTGGAGAGCGCTGAAAATGTCTATCAGGTCAAGTAACCTAATTGTAGAAGTCAGTTCTATAGCTTCCTTTTTAAGCTGTTTTTTCTGTAGTCTGTCTTTCTCAGAGAGTGGTATATTAAAGTCACCTACTATGATAGTTGAGCCTGTGATTTCTTTTTCGTGGTTTGAAGCATTTGATTGATGAGTTTTGTAAGTCTCTCATTGGACAAGTATATATTTATCATGTTCATTGGTTCTTGGTCTACTAATCCTTTGAGCATTCTATAGTGACCCTCTTATTCTTGTTATGGCTTACACCTTGAGGTCAATTTTGTCAGATATTGGGATTGCAGCCCCTGCTTTTTTTGAATTGCCATTTGCTTGGTGGGTTATTCTCTAGACTTTGCCTACTTTTGTCTGTGAGCTTGAGATGTGTCTCTTGTGTTTCCTAAGCTAGTTTACTAGCCTCAGTCTTTTAATGGGCATCTTCAGTCCATTGATTTAAGAATTATAATATCCATCTTTGGACACTGATATCATCTCATACCATTTGTGTTGGGTGTTTTCCTACCTCCCTTCTTATCAGTGCATTGTACATATTGGAGGGGTGGGAAATTCATTTTTGCTTTCTTTTCACTGTTGAACCAATGTTATCTCAGGAGCTGTTTTCAATATGTTGACCTCTGGGTGGAGTCTCAGAACTAATTTTTGACAAATTAGACTAAATGGAAAAAAAATAACCTCTCCTACAAGTGATGCTGGCATAACTAAATTTCTATTTGCAGCAGAATGATACAGGTTTCATATTTTATTCCATATAAAAATGAATTCAAGATGGATTAAAGATGATAATGCGAATCCTAGAATTATAAAAATTGTCAATGAGAAAATAGAAACAAATTTAAGGGCCCTAGTGTAAGTCATAAACACAGTGTGATAGTTAACTATATTGTGCCAACTAGGTTCCTATAGGAACATGTGGGCTGAATTAAATCAGGTCACAGCCTGATTGAAGATAAATGGCAAAGACACAGATGGAGATAAATGGTGAAGACACAGATGGAGATAAATGGCTCTCTGAGGCTGCCATTTTCCTCTTTCTCCCTGGTGACCAGACCAGTGTACTGCTGCCTGACTTAGTCCTTTGTTTCAACTGTGTGCTGTGCTACCTGTGGGCTGAGTTAACTGATGGATACTGTTGCTTTGCCGTGCATCGCTTCAGCTTGTGACTCCTTGTGGACCTGCCTTTTTTCCATAAAAGTAACCTGATCAAAAGGAGGGGAAGGAGAAATGCACTCCAAACTTTAAATTTTCATGAACTACAGACTTCCTGGAGTCATGAAGGTTGCATGAACTACTGAAAATATTGCCTGAAATAATATTTAAACCTAAAACCAAAAGTATTCCCAGAAGTCATCTTAAAACTGAACAATTCCATTTAACTAATTAGAAAAGTCTTGAGGATTATGTTATTATACAAGCTATCTATTTGGTAAATATCTATAGCATATCTATTTACAACAACTTGGAAGACTAGATAGGGACTTGGAGGCATGGTAAATTAATGTTAAGAGAGATGAACAAATACATAAAGAAAGAATATAATCAATGTTACTAAATGGTACATATAGAGAGTGTTAAATTGGTGTGTGATTGGTTGTGTTTATTCTCAACAACAAATTAAATTGTGTTCTATGAAAAGAATGTTGAATAAATATTCTCTCAAAATCAAGTGGAATATTAACTCACAAATATCAGTAATAGTGGTAGTGACAGTCAGTAAAATAGGCAATGCAAGCAATATGTTGCTACCAGCAATTAACAGAAATATCATGCAAGCCTTATACCTGGATCAAGAAGAAGAAGTTCCAACAGAACAAGTAAAAACTATGTGGTTTAAAAATCATCAGTAGCGTACATCAAGAGTATAGCTCTTCTTCATAAGAGTACAGCTCTTCTTCATACTTATTTAAACTGTATGCTCCAAATTTGTTCAATCTTTATGCTGAGCAAATAATCCAAGAATCTGAATTATAGTAGGAAGAACACAGCATCAGGATTGGAAGAAGGTATGTTAGCAATTTGTGATATTCAGACGGTGCAAATGACACATTCTTCCTTCTGAAAGTGAGGAGAATCCGAAGCACTTGCTGATGAAGATCAAGGATTTCAGCCTACAATATAGAATGCAGCGAAATGTAAAGCAAAAAAGCAAACATTCACACAAATGCGCCAAAAGGCAGCACCATGATAAATGCATTGAAGTTGTCAAGAATTACCTCTAGCCTTGGACACACAATCAAAGCTCATGGAGGCATCAGTCAGGAGATCAAACAACACATTGCATTGGGCAAATCTGCTGCCAAAGACCTCGTTAGAGAGTTGATGCAAGGATGTCACTTTGAGGACTAAGATGCACCTGACCCCAGCCATGGTATTTGCAATCATCTCACATGTATATGAAAGTTAGACATTGAGTAAGGAAGGTCCTAGAAGAATTGATGCATTTGTATTATGGTGCTGGGAAAGACTATTCAAAGCTCCATGAACTTCCAGAAAAACAAACAAGTGTGCCTCAGAAGAAGTGCAGCTCCTTAGACGTGATGACGGTGAGACTTCATCTTATGTACTTTGGTCATGTATATTTGTTAAAGCAGAAAGTCATCAAAAAAGGAGGACAAGCGTCGTGGAGCTGGACTGACACACGGCTGCAACAACGGGCTCAAACATAACAACAACTGCGAGTCTGGCAGGACCAGGCAGGGTCTGGCCTTATTATGCATAGGTTCTCTGCAAGCCGGGACTCCGTGGTATCAAACAATAAGCACAACACTGTCTTCCTGAAGCCCAAGTGGCATAGTAGGTGACACATAGGGCTGCTGACTGCAAGATCAGCAGTTTGGCAGCCTGTGTTGATCTCTGGGATGAAGCGTAAGCATGCTACTCCCACAAAGATCTATGGTCTTGTCAGCTTCCAGGGACATTTCTACTCTTTCCAATCGGGCTGCTATGAATTGAAATGCCCTTGAGGGTAGAGTGGTGAGTTTGGAGGTTTGTAATCCTGTTTCTTCAGTGGATTCATATTTGTGCCCATTCCAAATATGATCTGACATATTTGTTGGACATATGATCCGACAGAATGTTTAAACTACGGGATGATATAATTTATATTGCACACAAGTAAAATTTTGCTTGCGATCATCCATCAGTGATTTCAGCAATACATTGCCAGAAGTTCAGGCCAAGTTCAGGAGAGGACATGGAACAAGGGGTGTTAGACAGATCTTAGCTGAAAGCAGGGATTACTAGAAAGATGTGTGCTTATGTTTCACTGACTATGCAAAAACTTTCAGCTGTGTGGACCACACTAAACTGAATATTGTTGAGAAAAATGGAAATTCCAGAACACTTCATTGTGCTCACTTGGAGCTTGTATATGAATCAAAAGGCCATTGTAAAAACAGAACAAGGGAATATTGCATGACTTAAAATCAGAAAAGGTGTGCCACAGAGTTGTATCCTTTCACCATATTTATTGAATCTATATGCTGGACAAATCATCAGACAACAATTATATGAAGGATTATATATGAAGAAGAGTGTGATATCAGGGGTAGAAGAGGACCTTTTAAACAACCAGAAGTATGCAAATGACACAGCCCTGCTTTCTGGAAATGAGGAGGCCTGGAGACACTTACTGATGAAAATCAAGGATTGTAGGCTTTGGCATGGATCAAAAATCAATGTAAGTAAGATCAAAATCCTCCAAACTGAACCCATAGGTAACATCATGATAAATGGAGGAAAAGTTTTAGTTGTCAAGGATTTCATCTTACTTCAATCTATAATCCATGCTCATGGAAGCAGTAGTCAAGAAACCAAAAAATGAGTTGCATTAAGTACATCTGCTGCACAAGACATCTTTAGAGTTTTCAAAAGCAAGGATGTAATTTTGAAGACTACAGTGTGCCTGAGACAAGTCTTGGTGTTTTCCACTGCATCGTATGCATAGGAAAGTTGGACATTGGATAAGAAAGATAAAGTCAGAATGGATGCATTTGAATTGTGGTGCTGGAGAAGAATATGGAAAGTACTATGGACTGATAAATTGGAAAAAAACGGTCTGTAAGGCCAGAGTGCACCTTGGAGGCCAAGAGGACAAGACTTTGTCATACATGCTTTAGACATGTTATCAGGAGGGACCAGTCCCTGGCATCATACTTGGTAATGCCCAGGGGTGACAAAAGAGAGGAAGGTTCTTGACAAGATGGGTTGACACAGTAGCTGCAACAATGGGCTCAGGTGTGGAAACCAATATGAGGATTGGGCAAAACAGTGCAGTATGCATAGGGTCACTGTGGATCAGAGCCCATTTGATGGCGTCTGACAACAGCATCAGCAGCATAGTAAACAGCCTTCTCCCAAATGGAGCTACAATCACAGGTGTAAAAGCGATTCATTGCCATTGAGCCACTTCTGACCCATATTGATCCCTCATGGAAAGATAGAATTGCCCCTGTGGGTTTGCCGCCAGACACAAAATAAAGCAGGCCACCAGTTAACTACTTTTCACCTTTCATATTTAATAGTGATGTGAGTATAGACAAAAGGGTGAAATGATAGGCATTTAATTATTAATAGTTTTTTCTTATTGTAATAACTGAAGGCAAACAACATATTCATCACCTACTGTAGGTGAACAGTATATTCATTATCTATAAAGTCCACACAATTCTATAGCTGAAAAAATTTAAAGACATGTATATTATATTACAGTTTGGGTGGGAAGAAATCAGAAAATCTGATGGTGTTAGCTTAGCATCTATTCACAGGACATCATCAAGGTGTTGACTGGATCACTTCAAGCGTTAAATGAGGGGAGGATCCACGTTCATGGTGGCTGGCAGGCTTCAGAAGATCTTCAAATTCACCCAGGCAGAACACTCCACAGCACTTTTCCAGTACTCTCTTGGTGACTACAACTGCTCTCAGGCCTCTCTGGTGTGGACTCTGCACAAAATCAGCCTAGACTTCTTGCAACTGGGTCTATGTCCTGAAAGTCAGCCAGGTTAGAGTGTGAGACTGCCCAGCATGGAAGTGTCTGTCTTCTTATAGCCTAATCACAGGGTGACATTCCCCCATGTATGCCATTTTCTGTCCATGAATTAGAACAGTTCCTATTCAAGATGCCCTTATGAATAACTGAAACTTTTGTCCATTTGGTGCCATCTCCATGTCTGAGTCTTCTGTTGTACCCTTTGTTTCCACATCACTCCCTCTCACTGAGAGTTTTCTTTGTTTTCACGGACTTCACCAGGCCTAATATCCTTTTCCAGCAATGGTTTTTCCCGATGAGGTGTTCAACGCACGCAACCTCCAATCTTAGCCTCCTCTCTTCTAAGGACATTTGACTTGAAACGAGTTGCCAGTAGAATCCACATGTGAACAGCAAAAGACAAAGATAGTTGAGCATCACCTTCATGACTTCCCATCACAGAGAGGATCAACATTTCACTATTTGCACTCTGTATTGTTTGATTTTTTTTCCTGCCTAAATATAACTCCTACGTGTAAAAATATGTAATGATTTTCTTACACATGCAATTAGCCTAAAAAGGACACTTCTTTCTAATTCTTATAGAATTTCCTGTCAGCAAACCGGTCATTCCCACTGTTCATGTTTTTTTCTTTAGTTTTTCTTTGCAAGCACAATTCTTTTGCTTTTTAACCAGTTTCTGAGGTGCAGTAAAAGATAAATACAAAATATAAAGAGTTTTTTAAAACCTCATTTTATCTTGGAAAGAAGTATTATGCTATGATGCTTCATTTGACATCAGAATTCCAACTGTTTTGTCAGAATCCACTAGAATTAAATCGAATTAATTGTAGGAAGTCATGTGGGTCTCCTTAGCCAGTAAGTTACTTAGCCTGTGACTTAGCATGCTACAACTTCCAGTTTGCATTGTAAAACAACAGAGACAGGGAAACACTTGAGAGCAAGGGAGATCTTTGCTTTAATAATGTATGTTTACTCATATCTTCTCCAGAAAGAACAGAAACCATTTTTGCTGAAAAATCATAGAAACCGGGCTAAGCCGCAGTGGCGTAGTAGTTGAGTGCAGGACTGTGGCCCACTGGGTTGGCAGGTCAAATCCAGCAGCAGCTCTCCAGGAGCAAGGCTGGGTCTCCCACCAGAGGGCAGTGATGCTCAAAAAAATCATAGAAACCTTTATTAAACATAAATATCAACATGTGAAATGATCGTGTTAGAACTAGCCACTTCTGAAGCACATTTTTGTTGGTCTAGCCTTCCTCTGAATGATCTACACCAGACTAAAGCAGCAATTTGGGCATCCTTTAGGAATTCAATGGAGAAAGACAGTCCTTTCTACTCTCCTGAAGTTACATTTTTGGCAACTGGCTGGAGTAGTTCTACCCTGTCCTATAGGGTGGCAATGAGTCAGAACCACCTAGCTGGCATTGAACAGGAGGAGGAGGAAGAGGAAAAGGTGGAGGAAGAGTGACTCAAATCATGCTTCTTTCTAATGGCCATTGCATTTGGGGAGCAGAAAGAAACATAAGGGAGCAAAACCAGGGTTGTAGAATGGATGTGGTAAGGTTTCCCCAAGAAAGTGCTTAGACGCTCATGGGAGGAATAGAATGACTGCTGTGTCCTTAGTGGTGGTTCATTTTCTATAAATGCTGTTTGTCATGCTCCACATATCTTTACCACAAACTCCTGAAACTTGGAGTCATTGAAATGTACCACTGTTCGGGGCAACAAAATGAAGTCCAAAAAAAGTTTGGGACCTTGTCAGAGACTGAAACCTATGAAAGTATTTTAGCCTTGGTTATATATTTGAGTGTGGGGCTTATTTTTAAATATAAAAAGCAAATCTTATAGTTTTAGATGTTTTCTAGTTTATAAGACACTTCCATGTACACAAGTCATGGAACTCTCCTGAATTACATTCTATAGACCTCAATGGACATTAAAAATAAACAAATAAAACTAAGCAATGGACAGGATTAAATAGAATTTTTTAAAGAGGGGAGGGACACAAATTGATATGCATCTTATGCAAATATTTTACCAAACTCTCAGAGAGTTACATTGATAATATTTTCAGTAATCGGTTTTCATAACTCCAGGGCAAATTTAGATGAATGAGTATCTAGTAAATAATGAGTGATGCGTATCATGAATCAATTCAGGAGGGACAATTTAATCATTTTAACTATGGAACAAGTTTACAATATTATTAGTCATCATCATTAGGCATATGAGCAGAAATTTTCATCTTTAAGGGAATTTAGAAGCCTTCAATATCTAATCCTCCCCGTGTCTACTGGAGGTTACTATTTTTACAAATATTTTCATCATTATGGTATTATATCAAGGTAGCATTAATTTAAGTCATCTGTAACTGTATTTCAAGAAAGACAGGTTACTGAGGTGCTTAAGGATATAGACTCTGAAGCCAGAGTAACTAGGTTCAAATCCAAGCTCATCCATTGTTTTCAGGCAACGTACTTAATCTTTCTGTTCCAGTTTCCACATTCATCACATGTGGTTGTCCTTGACCTGCCATTAAATGAGCCTACATTCATGGCAACCCCATGGACTCAAGGACAAAATGTAGAAGGAAAGGGTTCAGATACACGGGTTTTAGCTTGAAAGCCGTAGGTTCTAAAAATCTGTTTACAAATTAGAAAGCACTGACACATAGAAACCTTATTGCCAGGTGGGATAGATAGGACTCCAAGGACACCCACAAACATTCATTTCACCTTTGATGAGGTTGAGATAGTTGTGATAGTATCTGACATGCCAGCACATTCTACGTTCCTCTAAATTCTGAGGAATGCTCTCTCTACAAAGTGTGACGGAAACTGTGGACATCACCAACCACCTCAAGGACTTCCTCAAAGCCCAAGTTCACTGCCATAGAGTTGATACTGACTCATAGCAAGACTACAGGACAGGGCACACCTGCTTCTGTGAGTTTCTGAGATGGCAATTCTTGGAAGTGTGCAGCCCGACACATTACACAAAAGGCCACCAGCGCTCAGTGAGACTGTAACTTTTTATGAGTGTAGAAAGCCCCATCTTTCACCCCCAGAGACACTGGTGGTTTTGAACTGCTGAACTTGCAGTTAGCATCCCAACAACCGCTGTGCCACGAGGACTCCTCAAGTAACTCCTCAGGGCTATTCTTCAGGGGTAACTGTAAGTGACAATATGGCTGGAGGAGAAAATCTCTTCTGACCCTTGAAGACGGCTGAAAACCCAAGAAAGTCCATAATAAGGGATGAGTCCAGGTGGCAAGGATATTATAGCATAGTGAATGGCTTTTAGAGGTAATTTCCTAAATGATATGCCAGGACTATAGTTCTCAAAATGATGACAGTAAATACTAAAACCCAATTGTGAGTTATTTTTCATTTTGGCTGTAATGATTAAAAAAAAAAACTAAACTCTGTCATCAACTCATTGCTGAGCCATAGTGATGCCCTATGCATTTCTGAGACTCGAATTGCTTACATGGGTTAAAAAAAATCTTTCCCCCACAGATGGTGGGATTTCTCCCACAATGCTGATGATTTTGACCTGCTGATCTAGTGGATCACAGCCCAACTCTTAACCACTACACCACCCGGGCTTCTATGAATGAGAGGAAGGACATGTTTTCTCTGACTGGAAAAAAAAACTTCTTGGAATGATAAGACAAACGTAAGAAAATGAAGGAAGAAAAAGAGTCCGTTAGGTTTTAAATAATGGTCTCTTGACAAAATATTGGATTGGTAAAAATCGTAACTTCTAGTAGATACTGGAAGGATCAGATATTGAGTGCTTCGAAATTCTGGGTTTTGCGCATTTTGCCTATCTGTAGATTATAAATTAATGCCTCCTGCACTTACTGATCACACTTTCACCTTCTCTATTTCTCTCCAATTTCTTTGGAAAGGAAACTTGAAAAAAGATAATGGTCAAATATGAATAGCTGTGTAGATCCAGAGGGGGAGATAGAGCACCATACTTCAAGAGTGAAGTGCTTACATTATTAAATATAGCATATCTACTGTCAACGCCACTACCATCAAGCTCATTCTAACTCACTACAATCTTGCAGAACAGAGTAGAACCATCCCAGTGGATTCTCAAGGTAGTAAATCTTTCTGGTAGGAGGAAACTTTGTCTTTTTCCCAAGGAGCAGCTCGTGGGTTTGAACCTCCAATCTTTTGTTCCAATCTATTGCTCACTATGCCACCAGACCTTCTCAGTTCTCAAAAAACAGTGACTAAATGAAGAAATGAACAAAAACAGGGAGCTGAGGGAAGTGGAAAGACCATTCTCCAGTCCTTTCTTGTTCTGGTTTTTTGCTTTGACTTGGAGCCAGATGCATCCAGAGCCTTTGTCTATGGAGTATAACATGGAGTTGAGAGAAATCTGCCTGAGACCCAGAGAAAAGGAATGCCAAAAGCTGACAACTAAGGAACACTTCTGGTCTACACTCCAGGAAAGATTGGTGAAGAGCTCCTTGTGTTTAGTGGTCTGGGAAAAAACCAAACTAAACCCAAGCACTTCCACTGATTAGATTCTTACAAAGAAATCAGAAATAGCAGTGGGAAATCAGAAGAGAAGTCTCTGGCCAACTAGGAGCCGAGCTGGCATCCAATTAACCCTTCCTTCACATCCACATACCCAGGGAATCTCAGCTTAAAGTTTAACAGATAAAGAGGTGCAGATCACAGTACTGTCAGGAGCAGTCTAGGCAATGGTACTCCTATATCATATGTGAAAGGAAGCCCTGGGGGAGTAGTAGATTTCAAGCTGGTCTGCTAGCCCAAAACAATTCGAAACCAACCAGCTGCTCTATGAGAGAAAGATGGGGCTTTCTACTCTTGGAAAGCTGTGAGGGCAGTTCTACTCTGTCCTATAGGAGGCAGCATGGATTCAATGGCAGTGAGTTTGGGGAATGATAACCTCGAACTGCCTCACAGGGATTCCTAGGCTGTACTCATTATAGGAACAGACCCCCGAGTCTATTCTCCTGCACACTCACTAATAGATTTGAATCACCATTCTTTGAGTTGGCATCTTTGGAATTAACCATGGTACCACCAGGCGTCCTGCAGATGCAATAGAGGAATGAAATTCCTAACTGTGGACCCTCAATTAAAGCTTGCTTTCTCAGAGGGCAGATCAGTCTGCTGCCACATCGGATAGGTGTGAAAAGTGAGGAAGGAAGGAGAACACTGCAGAGCGGAAGGATAGCGAGGTGCTGTGGGTAAGAGCTCCCCCCCCCACCCGCCCTCCTGCTAAGCAGGCCATCTGTGAGACTCATCTGTGGAAATATGCAGGCAGAAATGGCTGAGAAAGAAACTGTCCGATATGCATTGTTGTTATTGCTGTTAAAAAATAGCTGGAGGTCACTGCTCGTATTTGTGAAAGGAGCTGGTCATAGAAGTACAGATAAATAAATGCCAGTATATTCCATTTATGGAAATCAGAGTTCGGATGCTAAGAGTCAGTGAAAAAGGCAATTTTCTAGCTCAATAGAAGTAAGGTATTCTTTTTTTTTTTCACTTTTTTTTTTTCAGATGGGAGGAAGTAATACTGGGGAATTGGTAGATGAAATGCCCAGACTAAGCCGGTGTCTACAGATAAAAAGCAAACTGGGGTGAACCCAAACAGTTCTCTTGCCTTTATGATGAAGCCTCACAGTGATCAACTGTGCTGGTGGAATGGCCAGTTCCAGAAGTATGTTTGGATCTGATTTCCTTGGTTAGAAACAACCCCATTATCTCTGCAGCAATCTGCTGGCTGGGGGTAGCTTAAACATAGAGCCTCTGGTCTTCCTTCAAAACTTCTCAAAGAAATACAATTCAGATAATATCACCACATCTCCTCTGGACAATTCAAAAAATGATTGAAAATACAGAAGTTTTGCAAACCAGTGGTGCTTTTTAGAAATACTTCCTGCTGAAAGTTTTATGCGTTACGGTCTACTTTTTAAATGAAATCAATAGCATTCTTCCCCCTCTATGGTGTGCAGTCTATACTTCCCTGTGCCCTTGATATTGGCTTTGACCATGTGACTGACTTGGGCTCAGAAAATTTCAGCTTAAGTAAACCAAGGCCTTAGATGTATCATGAACTTGGTTTGCATTCTGGTGATCTACTGGATGATGCACTTTCAGCCACATAGTGAAACACATGGTCAGAATTCCCACTGGAGGGAGTCAATGATTCCAGGAGTTTCAGGACAGCATAAACCTGCATTAAACCTGGAGCCTAACCACTTAATTCTAGCCCCAATATAAGAATAATTTGTTCTCATGACATGTCTCTGCTTAATACTTACACTCATGAAGAGATCACTGAAGATATGGGTGCTATAGTAAATTGTGTCAAAGAAACTACATGTGCCTGCTGATCAGAAAGAATACCTGAACCTGCGGTCTTCAAAGCTTATCTTCAAGCAAGCACCCATCTAAGTGAGGCATCAACTAAGTCCACATGGAAGAAGCATGTGGCGGTCATGTGCTTATGCTTCATGATTGAGATGTAGGGGTAGAGTTTAGCCTGTTAATCTGGAGATAGCCATTGTGTAGTCAATGAGGCCTCTGTGTGGGCATGCCTTTCTCCTGAGACTTCTGGGAAATCTTGCGATATTTCCCTCATGGAGATGAGAAGCTATCTCCCCAGTTGTTGGGAATTAGTCTCAGAGACAATGAATTACAGACAAGACAAGCTAGCAGTGTCCGAGGAACTACAGGAGCCGGAAGTGAAGTCACACAGTCTTGCCCTGATGGAACCAGACCTCTGAAGCTGGAGAAACCATGTGGAGACCCCTACCAGCACTGAGTTGCTTCTACCACCACTGGATGCTGTTGATGGGTCCTGAGCCCTGGAGATGAGGGGCCATGAGGGGACCCTTGCCAGCACCAGAACTCTGCACCCACTGGTCTGTGACTTTATGAGTCAGAAGGAGACATTACAGACTGGTATTGGACATATGGGCTAATATGAACTGGACTGGGTTGGAATGCTTTCTCAATGTTCCATTCCTTTTGTATATAAACCATTCTCTTATATCCATATGTGTGTCTATGAGTTTGTTTCTCTAGTTTACCTGGACTAACACATAGCACACCAGCCTGTGTGATCCAAGGACTATAAATAATAAAATCCATACCTGAAGGAGGGAATTATATCAAAGCTTAAACTGTGAACATCCAGTTTGCAGAAAGCTATAGGAGCTCAAAATCCATTGCAGCATCCTTACAGGGATTAAGCCTCTGGTGAATCCACTCGAACCCTAAACCAGGGATGTGCTATGCTATGATGCATTGTAAAGTGGTTTTCTGGTTGGTTGGCTTGTTTGTGGGGATGTGTGTAGAGGACGGAGAGGTGGGTGCGTGTTTTTTCTGTATATGAAATTATGAAATCCAGGATAAATAAAACTAAAGAGACTAGTTTGATGGTTTCTTGGGGATTATGGCAGGGGAAGTTGAGGGAAAATGGGGGGGGTTGATATCTGTAAAACTGAAGAAAATATTCTAAAATTGTTTGTGGAGATGATTGTACTATCCTTTTTAATATGACTTAATTATTGAACTGTGTGATATGTGAATTAAATGCCAACACATTTGTTAAAATAAAATAAACCTGGAGAAAAAATAAATTTAAAAAATTAAAATTAAAATAAAAATAAACCTGGAGACGGTGGCCCAGAACCTAAGGCCCACAGTCCAACCTAGTGGACCCAGTTGCCACCAATTTACAGAGCTGTGAGCATACAAATCAGTTATTGTTGATATTTGCCCTTGCATTTGGTCATATTTTTCACACACACACACACACACACACACACACCTATCAACTGATATCAGGTCAATTCCTACTCATTATGATCCCCCAGAATAGAGTTACATTTCAATTGAGCATCTAAGGCTATACATCAGTATGGAATATTGAACACAACATCTGAGGATTATAGGTGAAAGGATATAAAAAGGCCAAGGAAAACACTAAATAAGAAGCGTGCCAGGCCTCATTTCTAGAATTTGCTACTAGGGAAGATTTCTCTGAGCGTGTAGAGATCACCTGAGACAGAAGCCCTCCTCCCCTCCTCGTCTTCAGGGCCTATCTTCATGTCTTCCCCTTCACCCTCCTGCTTCAACCCAGTTCCAGCCCCCAGAGAAGAAGGAACCAATATGTGTGTCCATAAAGGAAATTAAAACTGGCCTAAAAGAAGAAGAAGAAAGCTAAAGAAACTTGTTTCTTTCTTAAAATATTTTTTCTTAAAAAAATTTCTAAATGTTTTCCTATATTTCATTTTAACATATTAGAATACATCTGCCTATATCCCCACTAGCTGCAAGGATCCAGAAAACCACTTATGAGGCAGTATTTAACAAATGCTCAAATCTAAGTGGAATTTTTTTGATAGCACTACCAATTTCTGATGAGTTGGAGACCCAGAAATTCTCAATAGTGGTTGTCATTAAAGTGTGTCCTTGGCACTTTTTTTTAATGGCAAAAATTATTAGCACTTGTCTTTTGGCAAAATTCCAAGTCTAGCAATTATATTATACCTGTGCTTAGTCTTCCCGTGATTTCAAATGTCATTCTTCTTGCTTTCTTCCTTGAAACAATGTGATGTTACTGTGACTGTCTAATTCAATTCCAGAAGTCAGTGAGCCATGGTTTTTCTTTGCTTAATGCCAAGGCTTTTAGAGTTTTAATTAACAAATCGTTATAAAGCTATTGTATAAAAGGAAATATGGTATTTATAACAAGGATATCAACTGGTTTTATGATATATAGAGTTAGTAATATCATGAAAAGAGATAAATTAACAGAACTACTCTTCCAATCACAATAGCTATGCAATTTTAGATTTGTTTGGTTTTATTTTTGTCAGAATTGAGGCATTCTAGCAATACATCTGATGAAGCTTTAACACTAATTTGATAAAAGGGAGAGCCAATTTAGAGTAAGAACAAACAAGCCTGGATTTATTTTAGCTTGGAATTTGAAATGTATTAATATTATTCTTGAACTGAGGATTTATTATGATAACTCAAGCCACACCCTTCCACAGGTTCAAAGGACTTCTCTAATTCAATGATCACCAAGTAGAAGGACTACATTTCAAGAAATACTCTTGACTGTGTGCCTCGGAATTGACTAGATGACGGTAGTTGGTCTGAACTGCAAAGTCAGGAGTTTGAAATCACCCATGGCTCCTCCGGTGAAAGAAAAGGCTTTCTATTTCCATAAAGAGTTACAGTCTACAAAGCCGACAAGGGCCGTTCTACCCTGTCCTAAAGGGTCATGTGAGCCAGAATCAACTTGACGGGAGTGAGAGAATTTTATGAGATGAGTAGAGTGTGGGAAGAAAATAAAGTATTTCTTGTTATAATTATTTGTGTCCTCCCAATTTGACCTTTCCTTGTAGTCAATGCAAGGAGCCTTGGTTGTGCTGTAGGATAAGCATTGAGCTGCTAACCATAAGCTGATGGTTCAAACCCACCAGCTGCTCTAGGAGGAAGATGAGACTGTTGCTCCCATAAAGATTTACAATTTCAAAAGGCCTGTATATATGGTCACTATGAGTCTGAATGGAGGTGATGGCAGTGCGTTTCATTGGGCTTTTAGTATTTAACTCAAAGAGCTCTTATAGTGCTGCAGGTTAAGCATTGGACTGCTAAAGATAATATTTGTGATTCTAACCCACCAGTTACTCTGCGGGAGAAAGACAAGGCTGTCTGCTATTCTAAAGATTAACAGCTTTGGGAACCCTATATTGGGTAACTATTCAATGGTGATGTGTTTGTTTTCTCTCTGTCGCTCACTGCCATGGAGTCATTCCCAACGCACAGGAGCCCTAGTGGATTACACTTGGGCTGTTAATGTCAAATTCTGTCCTTCAAAACCACCAGCAGCTCCTCAAGGAAAAAAATGAGGCTTTCTGCCCCTGGGAAGTGGTCGCACTACTCTGCCTATAGGGTTGCTATGATATGAGACTTTGCATTGGGTAGTATTTAACTCACAGATAATATTTACTTCACAGATTGATCCCGTAACTCTGCTCTGTCTTTATGTGGGTTGTCATGTGCCATGAACAGGGGGGTGAAAGTGTCTGGAGACACGAAGTTAACCCAGGCCCCTCACAGCTGAACTAGAGATATTATCATAGGAAGGATGACCATCTATGTCCTCCCCAGAACCTGTGGACATTTGTGTTAGTCCAGGTAGACGAGAAAAACAAATTCATAGACATGTATATGGATATAAGGGAATGGTTTATATACAAGAGGAAGGGAACATTGAGAAAACATCCCAACCCAGTCCAATCCAAAGTCATAAGTTCCAAACTAGTCCATTATGTCTGATACCAGTCTATAAAGTCTTCATCCAACTGAAGAAGTCACAGGCCAGTGGGTGCAGAGTCTTGTGTATCCAGCTGGGGTAGAGGCATCCCGGCGCTGGCAGGGGTCTCTCCATGGCTCCTCGTTTCCAGGGCTCACGGTCCATCAGCAGTATGGGTCTCTCTGTGGCTACTCTGGCCCCAGAGGTCTGGTTCCGTCAGGGCAAGCCCATGTGGCTTCTCCTCTGGCTCCTCCATTCTCCAAGAATCAGGATCGATCAGCATGCTGTCATCTTGCCTTGTCAGTAGTTTGTCGTCCCAGAGACTGAGAGCCAAGTCTTTCTTCTCCAATTGGGAAATACCACGAGACTTCCCAGAATTCTTAAGAGAAAGCCATGCCCACACAGAGGCCTCATTGACTACGCATTAGCTATCTCCAGATTAATAGGCTAGACTCCACCCCTACATCCCAATGATGAAATTGGCTTCATGAATACATGAGCACCACAATGTTACTGTAAATAAAAATAGGGCCCTTGTAGATGTAATGAAATGTAATAAAAGTATCTTGGGATGTAAGATGTTATAAAAGTATCTTGGAATGGCAAGATTATCCTGGTTGATCTGAGGAAGTCTAATGTAATCACAAAAGTCTTTATAAGAGAAAGACAGGAGGAGGCTTGGTGTGAAGACAGAAGCAGAAATTGAACAAGTGTCCTTTGAAAATAAACCAGTACAAAAAAAAAAAGAAAAAAAGAAAAGAAACCAGAACAGGAAGCGAAGGCCGGCAACACCTAAACGCCAGGATAAGCAAGGAAAGAGTCCCCTCCTGGAGCCTCCAGACATGCTATCCTCTTAGCTCAGTGAAGTTGATTTCGAACTTCTGTCTTCTGTTGTTGTTGCTATTGTTAGGTCCCCTTACATTAGTTTCAATTCATAACACAGCAGAAGGGAAGTTGCCAGCTCTGCACCATCCCCCCAATTGTTACATTTGAGCCCATTGTTGCAGCCACTGGGTCAACCCAGCTCTTTGATGGCCTTCCTCTTTTTCCCCAACCTCTAGAAGAGACTAAATATGCTTGGCTTTAAGTCTGTGGGAAGTTGTTACAGTAGCAATAGGAAGACTGTGCTCGTTTATGTGAATTTATGGATTCCATTATCTTTAATATTAAATTATTTACAATGAACTGTAATGAGTAGGGGGAACGATGATGAAAATATTTCACACTTGATCTTAGCCCAAAAGCTGAGAAGCCAAGATGAAAATATTTTATAAAGCAGAGGTTTTCTGATTATCTCTTGACAAAGTACTAAAACCCTGTCAAATCAAAAGACGAATTGAGTATATGTTTTCCTTTTACAAGAGGATGGGATTCAATTTTGTCTATATTTTCAATGATAAGGGATTATTCTAAAGTAAGCAATAATGCATTTTTAAAAAGAATAAAAAGCAACCCCTTGAAAGTAAAGATAAAGTGTTAACTTAAGGAAAAGTAGCCATCTTTAAAGGAAAGATATTAAAAAGAAATATCGAAAACTAAACCTACTGCCATCGAGTTGATTCTGACTCACAGCAATCGTGTAGGACAGGATAGAACTGCCCCTCTGGGTTTCTGAATCTAGGTTTTCACAGAGTTAGAAAGTGTCACCTTTCTCCTGCAGAACCACTGGTGGTTTTGAACTGTGGACCTCATGGTTAGCCCCCCAACAAATAATCCATTGCTTTCAAAACAACCGACAATGTTTTCACTGTTAGGTGATTTGTTGCTGAAAAAAAAAATAAAAACATGTCGTGTGTGAAAACAAATATATATGTTCTATAAAAACATAGGACGTGTATTTTCAAAAATATCTAAAAGTGTTTTAAACCTGTTTCTGTATTTTTGAACCTATTTTTAAAAACTAAAAATTCTAACTCTTTGTAAGAGTCTATATTTTAAAAAAAAAAAAAAGCTTCAGTAAAGGTGGAGATTTCTTGCTTAATTTCAATGTAAACTTCTGCATCATTTTTAAATGAGATTGGGAAATGCATCTTTATGATTTATAAGCATAGCATTTTTGCAATTACAAGTTAGTATCTTTGTGAGTTATTCCAGCTAAGGCAGCCATTAAACCACATACTAAAGAAAAGCAAAACAAAAATTTACCATTTAGCCTTCAGATGGCTTAATCACAAATGAATAAGGCAAGATTTCAAACAATATTGCATATCCACTTCACAATGAGAGCAATAAAGGTATTTGTTCTGATGATAAATGAATAGTTCACATTAATCTAAGGAGTAACAATGTAGGATACACAAAGGGACAGTTTCACCCCATCCTGTAGACATCGGCTCAATGGGGTTTGGTATTATTTTGGCGCACAGTATAAAGTATATATTAGCAGAGTAGAAGATATAGAGTTCCTATTGTTATTGCTTACTTGGCAGTCAGCCTGAACTCACAGCAATCCCACACACAAAGAAACAAAGTGTAAACAGAGCCCACGTTGGCCAGGTATGGGACTTCCGTGATCCACAGAGGATTCTGATTGTTTGTTTGTTTGTTTGTTTGTTTGTTTGTTTGAAATCAATGAATCGAATAAGACAGATCCACAGAGTTTTCATTTGCTGGTTTCTGAAAGTAGATCACTAGGTCAGGTCACCTTAGTCTGACAGCTCTGCTGAAAACTGCTCAGGGTCATGACAAACAAAGAAAAGACAGAAGTGGTCAAGGATGTGTTTCTACTGGAATCCACAATCAGTGCCCATGGAAACAGCAGTCAAGAAATCTAATATATTAGTGTGTTAGGTCTGTCTGCTGTCAAAGACTTCTTTAAAATGATAAAGTGCAAACAACTCACAGTAAGAACTAAGGTGTGCCTGTTTTAAGCATTGGTCTTTTCATTCATCTCATAGGTATTGAAGCTAGACAACGAAGAAAGGAAACTGAAGAATAATCTATACCTTTGAATTATGGTATTGATGAGAGATACTGATTATACCATGAACTGTCAGAAAAACAAATAAATTTGCTTTGGGAATAAGGAGAGCCAGAAAGCTCCTGAGAAGCAAGGATGATGGGACATCATCTTACATACTTTCAACATGTCATCAAAAAAGGCCAGTTTCTGGAAAAGGACATCATGTTTGGTAAAGTGGGAAGACAGTAAAAAAGAGGAAAACTGTCAACCAGGTGGATTGGCATGGTGGTCACCATGAAGATGTCTCAGGACCAGGCAGTGTTTCACTCTGTTGCACAGAGTGTTGCTTTGAGCCAGAATTTATAGCCCATACCAACAGTAAATAATGGATTAATGTGTCAATATTGATGTTTTTTCCCCCATAGGATAATTTCCATGAGTCTTTTTCCTCTATCCTACCTCTGTTACATAAGTATTTTACAGAATTTTGGTTTGAAGTTTTGGGGATAAATTTTCTCATTTCTGTTCATGTGTATTTTCTTCTTTCAAAAGAAAAAAAATTAGATGACTCAAGGTGATGAAATTGATGGTCCTTGGACTTTGGTTCCAGTCTCTTGCTTTGAGAATGCCCGAGGAAGGGTATTCTGCAACTAGCATATATTTTAATGTCTTCCTTACTTTTTCATGAAATGTATTAGTCTAGTGAGATAGAAGGGTGGAGCGTAGGGAAAAAAGAAGAGTTGATAAAAAGGGCTCCAGTAGAAAGATAGAGATTTGAAAATGACAATGGCAACATATGTACAAGTTTGCTTGATGTCATTGATTTATGGATTGTTATAATATCTGTAAGAGCCCCCAATAAAAAAAGTTTTGTCTCATTCCCAATCCCCATTGCTTGTGTAAATATTGTCCAGTTACTTCAATGTTTAATGTATACAAGTCAACAATTCATGTATTATAGCCTGAAACTGACCTATACTTGTATATTTTCCTTTTCTCAAAATTTTTTAAAAGTCTATACCATTGACTAAGTTAATGGCACTATCAATAAAATTATCTTATGCCCCAGGGGGATGATTGATAATGTTGTCTATCATAAAATGATGATGATATTTCTGTCCCGCTTTTTAACAATTTGTCCCATGTCCCGCGGATTTTAAAATTAAATAAATATATTACAGTACTATTTTTGTGCTCTATGAAAATTTTTGTTGCTCCATATAGACCAAGTTTTTAATCAAGAACATCCTCCCTTTCTCCAGACAATGATGTCCTGCTTAAAATCTGGTCACTTTATAAACTAAACTGAACCAGAGACCATATAAACCATAGATATATGAATGAATTTGAAGCTCACACTTAATTCCAGCCCCAATATAAATACAATTATTTGTCCTCATGAAGAGAGAACTGAAGATAGGGATGCTATAAGAAAGTGTGGTGAAGAAACTAGATGATGCCCAGCTATCAGACTAGCATATGGGGGTCTTAAACATTTATTTTAAAACAAGTAACCATCCAAGAGAAGTACCAATTAAGTCCACATGGAAAAAGCACACCAGCCTGTGTGATACAAGGATTGTAAGTAGTAATCGCCAAATCCAAATGAGGGAATAGTACCAAAATTTAATTTTGAACAGAAGGGTATTTTGTGCAGAAGGGTATAAGTGACAGTGTAAGCCCAAAATTCATTTGCATGGTCTCCACATGGATTAAGCTTCCAGTGAATTGCCTCTGACCGTAGTCCAGGAATGTGCATAGTCTTGTTATCAAACAGAAAGCATTGTAAAATCAATTATAGCAGCTGTCTCTGAAACACCAGGAGGGGCAGTTCTACTCTGTCTGTACGGTCACTGCGATTTAGAAATGAATGGATGGCAGTGAGTTTGGGTTTGAGATTTTAAGCTTACTGGGACCTTTGTTTTAAGTATTACCTTCTTCCTATCTCGGGTTTCTTGGTCTTTATTCTAATGTCTTGAGAAATTTTGTTCTTTTTTCACATTGGTAGAATCTTTCTTTAAGCTCACTAATCATGCACCCTTAAGCCATCAGTTACTGTGGGCCACTGGTAGGTCATCCATCATGTTGACCCATCAGATCCAACCATTTTACTCCAGATACTACTTATTGCTCCAAGTGGTTTTTCTAGTGAAATAGTTGTACTCTTCAGGTGTCTTGATATTTTTGCTTGTGAGTCTGTTCCCTTAGAACAGTGATTTCCCAAAGTGGATGATGCCACCCGATGGGGGATCCTGGAGTGATCCAAAGGATTACAAAAGCAGATGGTTACACTTTGTCTTGGATTATGGGCTCTGCCACAAGTGTTTTTAATTTCCACTGGGGGGAGGATTCTGAGTTACCTTTTTTCTGTTTGGGAACCTGTACCCTAGAATATCTGCATATCCATCTAGCAATCTTTGGGGTATAGATCTAAAAGCCAGTCCTTTATTTGTCTTGGTTCCTGTGAAATTAAGGCCATAGAAGAATATAAAGCCCAAAGGAGTGTTGCCAACACCACAAAACCACTGATGCTTCCTCTAGTTTGATGCCACCCTCCAGGCACTGCTTCTGGGCAGGGTTTCCTGTTCTGAACTCTTAGCTTTGAGAAAAATGACATTGGAGAAAAGCAGTCACCTTCTCTTGAGATCCGGGAGTCTTGAGACTGTGAAAGGGGAAAATTTAAGAGTGAATGCCAAGGGGAGCTAAGCAGTTCTACAAGTTATTGACCATGGAAACGACTGGCTCAGCCTGAAGTTGAAAACTGTACAGAAGAGAGGTAGGCAATGAATATCTCAAGGAAACATGAATAAAGAGAAAAGCTAGGAGGACTCTCCGCATCCTTCCCCTAGCAGACACACACCTGTTAAGATCGCCTTCCCTCTCCTTAGGGGATTTCAGTGCTAGTTGGTAGTTGAGTAGGTTGGTGTTTGTTCCTAGAAACCAAGTGTCCCCTTTACCTTCTATAGTTTCCCCAGGGTGGATTTGGGGATGGGCACAGCATATCATGCAAGTTCTCCAGCATGACAGGAACCCCTTTAGTGACTTACTCATATCCTGCCTAATGTCCTCATATCCCTAATTCAAAACCCTGTACCGATTGAAAGGGAAGATAAAGGGCATTGAAATTAAATTTCTTCCATTTCTATCCCTTTTAATTTCAACATGTATTCCTTCTTCTGAAACATGAAGAAATTTAAGAATTCTACCAACATCTTCAATGGATCGAAATGCATCAAGATGCATGAATAACTATTGAAGATGGGAATTCAAAATTTGGAAACAAAGAGGAAGGAAAAAGAGTTTGAAAATATGATCTTGGAAATAGAAATGAAGCAGGAGATTGCATGATAAAATTTTGCAAAATGAATTATAAATTTCTTCATTAGCTTTTGTGGTTAGTGCATACATTTGAACAATAGTTCTATTGACTGGTTTTCCTTGTATTTGGATACATATCCTATCATAGACACACTGTGCTTCAAGATAAATCTTGAAATGTCCTTTTTGATGATGAATGTGATGTCTTTCCTCTTGAATTTATCATCCTTAACATAATAAACCATACGACTTCCTGATTCAAAGTGGCCCAAACTAGTCCAGGGCAGCTCACTAACACCTAGAATGTCTATCTATGTGTTCCATTTCAGTTTTGAGGACTTCCCTTTTTCATCAATTCATATTTCATACATTTCAAGTTCCTGATATGAAATGATGTTTGTAGCTCATTCTTTTCCCATTGAGCTGTAGTCCAGGAGAAAATGCAAGCATAAATGTTTTCTTCCTGCAGACTTTATTCCGCTTGTTCTTATGGTCGACTGTACTTTGAGAAGGCAGTGCGGCCTCAGTCATAGTTTGACTGCCTTCTGATCTGAAGGGCCAGGTCTATTCATTAGGTTTCCAGTAGCTGAAAACATTTGACTGTTATCCATCAATTTTCAGTGGCAAATTCCTCAGAAGCGGGCAGCCTATGCCTTCATCCTAAGTACTCTGCTCTTAGTCTGGAAGCTGTGCAGAGACTTATGCACTTTGGGCTAACTTGCTAGAATTCAAACACCAGTGACATAGCTTTCAGCATCATAGCAACACACAAACCATCACAGGACAACAAACTGAAGGGCCAGTGGTGGAAATAAGGTGTAGAAGACTAATCCTCAGACCTGTCAATTTGGCCCTTCTGCTCTGCATAAAAGTGAGCCATCTCAGAAGTAGAGACAGGCAGTCCCACTCTATCAAGAAGGAAGAAACCCCAGAGGCGTGCGTGTGAGAGTCCAGCCTAAAGGGGCAGAGGATGCAGAGGTTGCAAGACCCAGTTCAGGAGCCAGAGCAGAGGAATGACAATGAGAGAGTATGTTCAGCTGAGTGTCTTCGGACAGGAGACAGACTTGCAGAATGGGGCATTTACCAGAGTTCAAGGAGTTTTGTCACACTTCCCAGAGCCAGCAGAGGCCAAAGGGTAGCATGGTGAGAGACTGGGGGCCAGAGAGAGCCCTGGATGCTGGTGTAGCTGAGAAAAGGTCCTACCGCAGACAAAATGTGTTCTTAATGTGTTTTGGGGTCCCAACTTCTGTTAACTTCCCTAATAACCCCCTGGAATGGTGAATATTGTCTGTGAGCTCTGTGTAGTTATTGCAAGATGTTGCCAACTTCAGCAGAGAGAGAGAGAGAGAGAGAGAGAGAGAGTCATGGAGGGGTGGGTGTTGGGAGAACAGATTGAAGGAGGATGGAGAGTTTAGGCATGTCTGACTTCAGCCTGGGGCTCCTGTGGAATCTGGGTCTCCTTTACCTTAGACCAGGCATTCCCTCCACCTGAAACAGAGACTCCAGCTCCCAAGGCTCTTGGAGTTCCAATCCTCATGCACCTGGTTGGTTCAAAGGGATCCCGTGGATGATGAATGGTAGAAAGCACACAAAAGGGGGCATCCAAAGCAATGGGCAGCCTTCCACATCATTATAGCAGTATTTTGTAACCATTTCTTTGGCAACTGACAGCAGGCTTTGGAATCCGCTATTTCCTCCTCCGAATTCCTCTCCAAAGCATAATAATGGCCTCAGCGACGCCGAAGGAAATGTCGCCCCCACTCCGATACAATCTTATCTGGGAAATTGCCATGGTATTCGTCACAGCTGTCACCGTGCTGAACCCATTAGAGATGTGCTGAGTGTCGTTCCACAGGGCTGCGCATTCTAAGGGCTCCTGTGACACATTCTTCCCGGTATTAAGCAGGAAGACACAAGGCCCTCAACAATTTGGGGGCAGAGTCTCTTCGGAGCAGGGTCAGCGACAGGGAGGCCTTCCGACAGCCCTGCAGAAGTTATTTACACTGAGGCTCGCCTGCAGTTTATGAATGCACTGGCCGCGGAACCCTTGGAAAGGACACGGAAAACACAAGACTCTACGCTTTCCATCTGAGAGCCCTGGACGAGCTGAACGGAACCCGGGATGCTGTGAAGCAGAAAAGGGGGCGCTAACCACAAGCTCGGGCCACCAACCCACCCGCAGGGGACGTTGAATGGGGCTGTCTGCACCTGGGACCATGGACAGCCTTGAAACTCAGGCGAGGATGCTGCCAACAGGCCAATGGCCCTGGAGGCTTGGGGAGAGAGCTGAAGACCTAACCAGTCCAACGGGAGTGGGGATGAGCCTTGGGTTGTTGGACTGGAAGCCTTTTAAGTTGGGTTCAATTCCATTGTAAACTCTTAGGCGTCTCTCTTCTCCTGCAAATAATGTTCACGCAGACAGCCTAACTCCCTCATAATACATAATTTAAGATTTGGGGTCCCAGAGACGTGAAATGACTGACCAGCACCCCACAATAAGCAACCGTCAGCTGTCGAAGTGCCTGCATTAGGTCCAGATGGACTTATTTTATTTTATTTATTTATTTACTTAGGGTCCCACAAATCTGGCATAATGCTTCTGCAGACAACGTAACCCCAGATTACATCCCCTTTCCTTTAACAATTCATTTCATTTGTGCTTAACCCACAGGTGCCTTTTTTTTTTTTTAAGAGAGAAGCTGGCATAAAAACCATCTTCCTCTCAGCCTAGCAGGGGAGGTTATTTAGTCTGAAATTATATTGTCCTGAAAACTAATTTACTGCACCACGTGAGCCCCTTATTCCCAGAAAGGTGTGTGCTCACCTTGGCTCTCACAGTGAGCAGGCATCTTTGATCAGCACATGGGTTTCTGAGTGGAGGAAACCCTGGGGCTCAGCAAAGGGCACCATGTGAGTCTCGAAGGAAACTCTGCTTATTTTCCCAGGTGTTTCCAGGTTTCCGGGGTTTCTGCCGTTGACAGGTGCGTGCAGTTCTACCAGTGTCCTCTAGTTCATTTTGGAGGGAAATACTGGCCTTTTCCTTTTGCGTTAGACTGAACGGGCTAGGCTGGGTTCTCTCCAGAAACAAAATCAGTGACGCTTATAAATGTGTAAAAGCGAGGAATTTCTACCAAAACAAATGGCTCCCACAGTGGTAGAAGCCCAGTTTCCAAAACCAAACCAACCTCCTGCTGTTGAGTGGAGAATGCACCTGGGTTGAAAAGACGGGAAAATCCCATCTGCGTCCTAAAGCGAGGCTGGTGGTGTGGAACTGCTGACCTCATGCTGAACAGCCCCGTGACTCGTCACTACACCACCAGGGCTGCTTGAAGCCCAGGTTGATTGTCAGATATTATACTGGCTGCTTTTCTCGACTCACCGAGATGCCTGGGACTTGGAGGCCCTGAGAGCAGAGATGTCGGAGGCAGTGATGAAATGGTGGGTCAGAGGTTATGGCAGATCACAAATAGCTCCCAGAATCAGTAGGCAGCTTCCTGCATTGTGGGCTCTCTTCCAGAGAAGACCACGCATGGTCAGAATGGGAGGGATTAAAAAGAAGTTGCTCTGCACAGCATCTCTTTTATAGATGTCAAAATTTGCCACCCATATCTCTTTTACAAATGTCAAAATTTGCCACCCCCCAAAATCAATAACATCATGGAGTGACCTCTGCCTTTCAGAAGAATCAAACCATGGAGAATCCTGGCCAGTCAAGCTGATCACAAAAACACGACCACCTCTTCTTGGATAGGTTTCCGCCAGACACAAATTGGACTGTATTAAGCACCTCAAGTCACTTGGAAGTCAGTGCATCAGGATGGTGACCCCTGCCCCTCCCATCCTGTCATAGTTCCTGAGGGTTTGTGGGTCTGCTCCAGAGTTTGGTTGTTGTTTTGGTGGGAAGGGGGCAGGGAGCAAGGGTTGTGACAGAACTCAGCACCACCATAGCAACCCTGGTGTACTTCGTATCAATTGTTTGACTTCTTCCCATCCACTTTCTACCCAACACCTCCCTACTCCATTGAGGGATGGTAGCTAGCCCGTTCATGTTTCCACTGCCAGAGCCCGACCCACAACAGGCTCTGCATACATGACCCTGGGCTGGTTGAATGCCAGAGGACAGATTGGGTTGACTCCTTTCTCACCACCTATCACTTTTCATCCTCTCTTTGCTCTCCTCATTTCCTGACGGGTCTCTGTTCAGCGTTGGGAAAACCAGGTCTATGATTCGGATGGCTGAGTCAACTCACCAGCCATGGCAAGTGACCTGGTAGCCTAAAGTGGACCTGGCCCCACAGAGTGTCCGAGGCTTTCGTCTTTACAAGGGAGCCTCTGGGAGATGAGCACAATGAACTGCCAACTGCAGGACTAGCGATTGGAACCCACCAGCTGCTCTGCAGAAAATAAATAAGACTCTCAACTCCCTTAAAGATGTAGCATCTAAGAACCCCATAGGGGCCGTTCGACTCTGCCCTATAGGTCACTTTCGGGTCCCCATGGGTCAGAATGAACTCCAGGGCTGTGAGAGAGAGAGAGAGAGAGAGAGAGAGAGAGAGAGAGAATGTTTTCCTCGCCCACTGCTACATCAAACCTCCAGACCTTTCAGCAGAGGTCTAACCATCACACCGCCAAGGCTCCTCGTTCTAAGTCAGTGGTCCTCAACCCTCTTAATGCCATGAGCCTTTCATACAGTTCTTCATGAGGTGGTGACTCCCAACCATAAAATTATATCCGTTGCTACTTGATTACTGCGATTTTGCTTCTGTGATGAATCTGGCGACCCCTGTGAAAGGTCGTTCCACCCCCAAAGGGGTTGCGGCTCACAGATTGAGAACCGCTGTTGTAAGACAAAATCATGACTGAAACCAAGATAAGGGATTTAGTGTCCCTGAGCTGGTTTTAATATGATAAACTGATGTTACATTAGCAAAGTGTGTCTGTGCTTCCCCACATCTTCCCTGCTATTTTATCCCTGATATGCTTAACCATTTTACTCTTCCTAGGCCAATCAATAAACTTCTTTTTGTATGTAAATGAACCAGAGAAAGGGTGTAACTGTCCATGGGACTCTTCTCGGGTGCCCAAGAAAGTGTTCCTGTGACAAAGGTCTCTGGAGAGCTCTTGCCAATAGAGAATGAGAAGCTAGGTAGGGCAAACACCCAGCGGGAAGTTAAGGGGGTGAGGAAAACCATAGGTCACATCTAGCTTTTCCAGTCACATTTACTTAGTTCGTCTGCTTTTTCAGACTCATTTGAGTTTACAAACATGGACTTCTACAGACATTGATCTTTTACTAATGTTATTTTCATTGCCTGTGTTATATTTTAATTAAGTAGACCAATACATTGTACACCCAATTGCAGACATTTAAAAGTTGCTGTATCCATTTAAAAGTGAATTGAAATACTAGCTGTTATGTTAAAAAGTCTGCAGGATTCTAAAGTCAACAAAACCTTGTCATGTCTCTCTCTTTTAATGGAGATATGTGGACATATATGAACATATATAAACACAAACTAATTTAAAGTTTTCTCTTTAACTTAAAGCTTAATGTGATTAAATCAGTGATAAAATAATTGGTTTTCTTATAATCATATTCCACTGTTCAAACTGAAATGAAATACACTTTCCTTTATTTCAAAACAGTCTACAGATCTGATTAAATAGAATGGCAGTGTAATTTCCATTACAAGTGCCTTTTCTGCCATCTAGTGGAAAACAATGACATCTATGATGGCCAGCAATTTACATTTTTTAAATTCTATTGTCTCCTGAGGTCTTTCGCAAAGACTTCTATGAAAACACTAAGAAGCTAAAAACAATGTACTCCCCCCAATTTCTGATGTGCTTTGCAGATGAACCAGATGCAGATAATTTTCCGTGTTACTTTCAGAAATATGTAGAGGGTGGATTCGGCTTACAGTAAAAAGATACTAGCGCTTATTGTCTTACATAAAGTGATGAAAACTTCCTCAAGTTCCTTCATCCCTACTGTTCCTTCAATACTATAAACTTGAGACAGACGTCTTTGGATGAGAAGGATGACTTACTGGCCTCTGCCTAAATTAGTAGATTTCATACTTTTCATATTACAACTCACACTAAGATAGTAACCACTTTCTTACACTAACACATTCATTGTGTATCTCTGTGTGTGTGTATCAGAGCACAAAATTCCCTAAAATAATGACCTCTACATCAGTAATCAAGGAGTCCTGGCAACACACTGTCTTAGGCGGGGGGCTGCTGACCACCAGTCATTGGTTCAATCCCACAAAGCCGTTTTGCAGAACTCTCATAGTTTAGTCTGGGGAGCCCTACAGACAGTGCTGCTCTGTCCTACAGGGGATACTCAAAGTCAGAATCAACGTGATGGGGATGAATTTGTTTATTCGCATATGAGTGATCGTCTGATAGTGTGCCTTCTGTCCTATGTTGTTCCATTTCATTTGGGGGGTATTATGCTACAGCATTTTTAATTGATTTCACGAAAGGGCCTAACAATTGAAAAATACAGGTGTGAGTGTTTCCTAAGTCAACCTAAGTATTTACCTCCCTGTTTTAAAAATACATGACAACAGGTAGGAAATTATGGCAAAACAAAAAGTTCAAAGAAAGAAGACAATGTAGAAAGTGGTCAATAAATAATACCTTTGAGATCTTCTCAGTCCATATTATTTGATACTGTTAACTGTAAGCTCAAACATCTCTTTTCGAAACATCTCTCACATCAAGTCAGTCACAGTGAACCCTGGAGTGTCCCCTGGCAGCATTATCTAGTGCGGGAGCTTCTCATTTCTTCCCTGCATGTCACAGGAGCCTTCTTCCCGGTCTCCCTGGCTCCAGCTGCCACTGTGTGGTCCATCCTTCCTGAAGCTGCCAGACTGACTCCATCTCACAGGGCAGGTTACATCAGTCATTGCTGCACTGCCTCATGAATGAAATCCAAGCCACTTATGGTGGCTTCCTGCCTGGAACTTTAATGACATTTACTATTTTCAAATGTATTATTTTTTAAATAATAATATATTATCCCCTTCACTTGTGAAGCATGGGTGATGTCTTTGTCTCTTTTTATGTGTACTGGAGCCCTGGAGGCATAGTGCCTGTATGTTGGATTTCTAACCACAAAGTAAGCAATTGGAAGCCATCAGCTGCATCCTGGGAAGAAGACAGAGGTTGCTACTTCCATATAGAGTGAGCGTTTCAGAGCCCCACAGAGACAGTCTACCCTGCCCCCTATAGTTGCTATGAATCAGTATCAACTAGATGGCATTTGGCATTTGGTTTTGAAGCACCAGTGGCATGGTGGGCTAAGCATTGAGCTTCATTTTTATTTCTTTTTAAATCATTTCATTAGGGCTCATACAACTCTTACCACCATGCATACACCCATCCATTGTGTCGAGCACATTCGTACATGTGTTGTCATCATCATTCTCAAAACATTTGCTTTCTACTTGAGCCCTTGGTATCAGCTTCCCCTCCCTCCCCACCCCCTTCCCTCATGAATCCTTGATAATTTATATATTATTATTATTATTATTTCATCATGTCTCACACTGTCTGATGTCTCCCCTCACCCACTTTTCTGTTGACCGTCCCCCAGGTAAGGCATTAGATGTAGATCCTTTGATTGGTTCCCCCCACCCTTCTATTTCGCCTTCCCCGTACCCTCCTGGTATTGCTATTCTGTGTTGAGCTTCTAACCAGGTCAGCAGTTTGAACCCACCATCCACTCCTAAGGAGAAAGATGAGGCTGTCTACTCCCATAGAAATGCAAAGTCTGGGAAACCCAAAGGTGCACTTCTACCCTGCCCTGTAGGATCACTCTGAGTAGGAATCAGCATGACTATACATTTGCCCTGGAAGCAGACCTAGTGACACAGTGTGTTGCTATTAACCAAAAGGACGGCAGTTCAACTCCACAAGCTTCTCTACAGGAGAAAAGTGAGGCAGTCTGCTTCCATCAAGACATACAACCTGTGAAACCCAATGAAAGACTTTTACATTTTCTAGATGTCTGCTATGAGACAGAATCAATGCCATTGCAGTGGGTTGGTTCTGGCCATGGGTTTGCTCCGTGTCCCTGGGTAATGCAAATGGTTAGTATGCTTGGTTGCTAACTGGAAGGTGGAAGGTTTGAGTACATCTAGAGGCACTCAGAAGAAAGGACTGGCTATCTGTCTTTGAAGAAACCATCTTTGAAAATCCTGTGGCACACAGTTCTATTCTGATACACAAGGGATCACAATGAGTTAGAATCGAATCAACTGTGACTGGAATCTTTGCCCCTGCAGATATTTTGTAGCTATTTATTGAAACAAGTAAGCAAACTTTCCTTCTCATCCTCAGATCTCTCTAGTCCTATGTTGCTGCTGCTTTATCTAGGTGTCTTCAGTTGGTTCCAACCCATAGCAACTCTGTGCATAACAGAATGAAATTGTGTGGTCCTGCGCCCTTCTCACAATTGTTCCTTTATGAGGGCCCGTTGATGCAGCCACTGTGTCAATCCATCTCCCTGAGGGCATTCCTCTTTTTCATCACTCCTCCACTTTCAGAAACATCATATCCAGGGAGGAGTCTTTCCTGACAGCATGTCCAAAGCATGTCAGACAAAGTCTTGTCATCCTTGCCTCTAAGGAACACTGTGGCCTTACTTATTGCGACACAGATCAGTTTTGCCCTTTTACTAGTCCACGGTACTTTCAGTATTTTTCTCCAGAACTTAGTCCAATGTTGTGATAGGTAGGTTCATTGTGTCAATCTGACCAATAGGAACATATGTGATTAATAAGCTCACAGTTTGATTGGAGGGCAGAGATAAATGGCTTGGCGAGGCCCGCCTTTCTTCCTCTTGCTCTCTGATGATTGGATTAGCCTGTGATTATTAGTGCTCTGCCTCAACTCCTAAGCTACGCTACCTGTGGGGCTGCCAACCCATGGATCATGTCGCTAGAGTTTGAGGTTTCTTTGAGACTTGCTTTACCGTGCTGCTGGTCTATACATCGTTTGGACTTAAGAGTGTCTAATCCTGTCATCTTGCTGTTGGGTACCCGCTCTGCCATTAACTATAGCTGGACTGCCTGCATTGCTCAGCTGTCTGCTTCCTTGACCTTGGACTCAGTGGTCCTTGTGAGTTGAAGGACTTCTAGTATATTAACTGTTACACAGAAGTTAAGCCCTCTGTACGGCTGTTGGACTAATTAGCTGTAATATTTCTTTGTGCTGTATTTGATCTGTTTAGTTTCTCTAGAGAACCCTGTCTAACAAATATGTGGACCCGATATAATCACAATTCTATTAACCATTTCCTGAACAATCTTTAAGTCAGTAACTAATAATTCAATTATTCAAGAACGATTTCTTCTTTTTTTTAATTGAACACACACACACAAGAACCATTTCTTAAGTAAGTATTTATCTAAGCTTTTTCTTGGGCTGCGTTGTGCTTGGTTCTCCTCCAGTGGAAATCCTTTTTTACCCCTTAGATACTAGCTCACATATATGCATTGCAAAAAGTGCCCTGGTCCCCAGCAGAATGAATGATTGTAGAAACAAAGACAATTTAACACTGGCTGTCTAGTTTTAGATTGTGTTTATGTGCCTGTCACCCCTGATTTGGACCTTTCAGAAGAGAGGAGACATGATGCATACACCTTTTTAGGTCTTGGTTAAATCCCAAGTGCTTAATGCATATTTGTTTACTTGAGCACACTAGTGGCAATTTGAATCAGTAGAACTGGAAACTTCTGACAGTCATTCCTAATATACTGACTGCCATTGAGTCAACGCTGACTTATAGTGATCCCACCAGTGGCTTTACAAATTATTTTGTTGGTAATCCCTTAATAACCTTTTCTACTTCTTTCCTTGCTCTGGGTGTGTTGAGGTTTTTGACATCCATCTGGAATAATCTAAGGAGGGATTGCATCTCCAAAAATTTGTTCATGTATTCCAAGTTGTTGAAGTCATCAGAATACAGGCCTTCATAGTACTGTGTAATTATCCTTTTGATTTCATTAGGTTCCATTGTAATTCCCCTGCTTCATCCCTCATCCTTGTAATTGACATTTGTTTCTTCCTTTCTTTGGTTAGCTTTCCCAGTGGTCTATTAATTCTTTTAAACCTTTCAAAGAACCAACTTTTAGCTGCATTAATTTTTTTCATAGTTTTCTTATTTTCCTTCTCCTGTATCTCGGCTGATTTTTATTATTTCTATCCTTGTGTTATTAGTAGGATTGTTCTGATTACTCTGCTATAATTGGTGTAAGTTTTGTGCCAGCATATCATCCACAAGTCTCTCTTCTTTTTTCAAATGTGCATTTATTGCTGTCAGTCTTCCTCTGACAAATACCTTTGCTGTATCCCAAAGGTTTTAGTACATTGTATTTCCATTTTCATTGGTTTCTAGAAAATTCCTGATTTCATTTCCAATCTGTCAATACCCACTCCTTTTACAGTACAGAATTATTCTTCCTCCAATTAGTTTGCCCTTGTTTTCTTCACCATCCTTCTTTGGATTTCCAACCTATGGCACAGTTATCAGAGGGAGATGTCTGTATAATCTCTACGTGCTTGAATTTACTCACTTTCAACTTGCATTCCATACCTTTGAATATATGCTATATGGGCTTGAAAGGAATGTGAGTTTTTATTCCTTTGGGTGAAAATCTCTGAAAGTATCTGTCAAGTCAAGTTCTCCAATTGTGCTGGAGGACTTACAAGGAGAGCTATAGCCTCCTTGTTGAGTTTCTTTCTTAGTGATCTTTTTCAAAGAATGATGTATTAAAGTCACCAGTCATAATTGTTGAGCCTGTGACTTCTTTTTTCATCTTTTGGAGTGTTTGACTAACGAATTTTGCTGGTCGCTCACTGGGTGTGAATATATTTATTATGCTCACTGTTTGTTGATCTACTGTTCCCTTGAGCATGCTATAGCGTCCCTCCTTGTCTCTTGTTATGACCTGTATCTTGAGATCAATTTTGTCGGATATTAAGATTACTACTTCTGCTTTTTTTTATTGCTGTTTGTTTCTTATATTTTTCTCCAGCCTTTAATTCTCAACCTGTTTTTTTTTTCTGCTAGCTTAAGATGTGTCTCCTGTTGGCAGTAGATCAATGGGTTTTTTTCCTGAGCCAGTCTGTTAGCCTCTGCCTTTTAATGCATGAGTTCAGGCCAGTATTATTTGGTGTTATTGCACCTATCTATAGACTCTGTGATGTCATCTTGTACCTTTTGTATTGGGTGTCTTTCTACCTACCTTTCTTACCCACTTGGGGTCTGAGTATGTTTGTGTATATGTTTCATTTTTGCCTTCTTTTCCACTATTGAGCCAATGCTATCTTGGGTACTATTTTCTCTTTGTTGCCCAATGAGTGGAGTTGTTCTATGTGATGGTCTCTCATTTGCACTCAATAAGGGTTGATCTGCCCATACTGAATCAGTAAGGATCTTTTGTAGGAATGGGTTTCTTTTTGTATATTCTTTGAGATTTTCCTTGCCTGGGAAGACTCTTACTTCTCCCACTATCTTAATAGATAATTTGGCCAGGTGTAGTATTATTGGGTTTGCATTGCTTTCTTTCAATTTTTGGAATATGTTATGCCATTCCCTCCTCTTCATCATCGTGTCTGCTGATAGGTCTGAACATACTCTTATTGAGGTACCTTTATACATGACTATTTGCTTTTCCCTAGCTGCTCTTATGATCTTTTCCTTTTCCTCATACCTGGAGAATTTAACTATTATGTGTCTTAGTGACTTCTTCTTGGGATTCAGTCTGGCTGATGTTTTTTCAGTCCCCTGAATGGTTGTCCGATTTTCATTTATTAAATGGGGAAGTTTTCTTCTAAGTATTCCTACTATTTTCACTGTTCACTTCTTTGTTGTGTCTTGTTCCAGCAGTCCAAATATGCTAAGATTGTTCCTCTTCAAAGCATAAAACATGGCTCTCATGTTTTCCTCAGCTTCTCTGATTGTCTTGTTTGTTTTTCCCATTTGTTGAGGTCTCCTTGGCTATCCTCTAGGTCATTGGTGTGATTCTCTACTTCCTCAATTCTGTTGGCAAAGTCTGTCAATTTGCCACTGGCTTTTGTTATTTCATCCCTTAAGTGTTTCCCATTGGTGTGTTGCCTTTATATCCACTATAATTTCATCCTTTTCTGCATTGCTTCCCTCATAGTCTGTATGACTCCAAGCAGCGTTATGAAAATTTATTTCTTTGGCTGAACAATATCTGCTTCATTATGCACATGGTTAGGTTCATGACTTCTTCCAGCATTGTCTTCTCTTTCTCCTGATTTTTCATTGAAGCTATTGGGCATAATTGCTCTTTACGTGTTGTTTTAGAGGAACCTGAAACCATCTTTCAGAGTTGAAGAACACTGAACTCTCTCTTGGAGGACTTGTATGAGTGCTTCTATGAAGTGCCTGCAGGTAGCTGTACTTGGGGATCAGGCTACCTCTGTTTCTTTCTGTGATTTTGCTCTTGCCCTACCTAAACAATATTTGTTATGTGGAATGTAAGTTGGATAGCTCTTTCATGGGACACTTGTTAGGTAGCTGTACGCACACGGGGGCAGTGTTTCACTGACTCATCTCTAAGTAGACCATAGTGACTTGTCTCTCAGTGCTTGGGTGGTGTGGCAGTCATGTACCTATGTCAATTTCATGACTGAGATGTAGGGGTGCAGTCTGGCCTGTTAATCTGGAGATAGTCATTGAGTAGCCAATGAGGCCTCTGTGTGGGTATGACTTTCTCCTGAGAAATCTGGGAAGTCTCACGGTATTTCCTTCGTGGAGATGAGAGACCATTTTTCCCAGTTGTTGGGAGTCACTCAGCTTACAAGACAAGATGGCAGCGTGCGAAGAGCCAGAAGAGCCAGAGGAGAAGCCACACGGCCTTACCCTGATGGGACCAGACCTCTGAAGCTGGAAAAGCCACAGAAAGAGACCTGCCAGCACTGAGTTGCTTCTACCACCAATGGATACTCTTGGTGGACCCTGAGCCCTGGAAACAAGGAGCCAGAGCTGGGACACTGCACCCACTGACCTGTGACCTTGTGAGTCAGAAGGAGACTTTATAGACTGGTATCAGACATATGGGCTAATATCGGACTTACGACTTTCAACTGGACTGGGTTGGGATGGTTTCTCATTGTTCCCTTCCTCTTCTATATCAACCTTTCCCTTATATCCATATGCGTGTCTATGAATTTGTTTCTCTAGTCTACCCAGACTAAGACTGGTGGTGTGTGGTGTTTTCCTCTGTGACTGGAGTGCCAAGGAGGGCGTGTGGGTGTACCTTTCCTGGTGTAGAGCACTGTAGCTGGAAGGGAGAATTACCCTAGTCAGAGAGATCACTGTAGAGGTTGAGTGGATGTTCCTGTGGTGGTGTTGAGCATCACCAGTGGTGGGCAGGAGTTCCCCGAGTCATTTATAGGGCCTCGTTGTTTAGAATGGAGTCCCCCCAGTTGTTTGAAGGAGAGAGCCTCCAATCACTTGGGGTATGGAGGAGGACTGGTGTGATTTCCCCAGCTGCATGTAAAACCAGCAATGTAGGCAGAGAGTCCCCCAGGTGGACCTTCATAGTTACCCTGGGCAGAGGGAAGTGGCCAGGAAGACAATAGCAACTTGTGAAAGGAAGGAGAGGAAGAGAAAAAGGAAAAAACAAATACAGAAGCAAGAATGCCAAGCAAACTAACATCCACTCACAAAAAAGTGCTAAGACTAAACAAAAGTAAAAACTGTCAAAAAAGGAAGATACATAAAAGGAAAACTGAGTCTACTGAGACTGTGGCGTGAGAGAAAGGATAGAAGAGGAGAAAAAGAAAGTGAAAGAAGAATAAGATAAAGGGTTTTAAAAAAAAGCAAAGGTGAGGGGAAAAAAAAGAAAAAATATATCGCTGGGCCCCATGCTGAGTACAGCACTGCTTTAGCCTGTCACAGAGGCCAGAGGTTATAGCTCTCTCTACTGGGTGAGCAAAGTTGCCCGAGGCAGAGGGTTGGGGGCTGGAAACCAGCAGTAAGATGTGGAAGAAAAGGGAGGGAGAATAAGAGAAACAGAACAGCAGAGAGAAGAGAGAAAAGAGAGAGAGAATAAAGAAAGAGAAGAAAAAAGAAAGAAGCGGGTAAAAACCACTGTGAGCACTCAGATTGACTGTGAGGGTAGAGAGTATCTATACAGAGAGTAGCTAGGCCTTCTCAAAGGAATGGCATATGCAGTTATAGAGGTGGGAAAGATCCAAATCCGTGGGTCATGTGTCAGATAGGATGTTTCTCCTGACTTGTATAGTTGCAGAGATTGATGAGCTCAAGGTTAGCCCACCAGACAGCAGTTGTTGGTTACTAGATGCTGTTGAGTCAATTCCCAACGCCCAACAGCAGAACAGAACACTACCCCACTCGACATTCTCACAATTGTTCTGTTTGAGCCCATCGCTGCAGCCACTGTGTCCATCCATCTTGTCAAAAGTCTTTCTTTTTTTCAGCAGCCCTCTAACTTACAAAGCATGGTGTCCTTTTCCGTGGACTAGACTCTCCTGATAGCATGTCCAGAGTGGGTGAGACAAAGTCCCACCATCTTTCTTCCTGGCTGCTAAGGCAAGTGAATACAAGATCGTCAGGTAAGATAGCAGGCTAATGATGACTCCCAGGATCAACAGGTAATGAGACAGGTCGCTGGCTCAAGTTCAAGGTACCAGAATTCAGATTGTGACAGGAAGAGACAAGGCTGAAAAGTGGAACCAACCTAAGAGGTCAAATGACCCCCAGATAAGCCTAAGGAAT